>JBBIGA010133009.1:0-21966 GCA_037576975.1 Alestes dentex | reverse complement strand
TTGGTGCACTTTTTAGGCAGCCTTTAGTCTGGCTGCAACTCACAAAGTTACCGCAGTGTCCCAGAGTATGACCTCCTGAAGCCGGGACCCTCCGGTTGACACCTGGAGGAGCGGAGAAACGGGAACCCAGCGTGTCCTCGACGGCAGAACAGCACCAGACGCGGCGGGAGTCGGCCTTGGCGTCGACGTGGGAGCCAACAGCAGCTCGGCGTCAAAGTGGGAGACGACAGCAGCTCGAGAGGGAAAGGAAAAAAATGGGGAATGGCCCCCGTTCTGTTTGTCCGGGAAAAAAAACAGTCACGACGGCTCGGGACAGCCAAAACAGCTCCCGCTTTAGCGGGAGGGAGGGAAAAAGGGTCCCAAACACCATCAGAGCAGTTAACAGATAAACTCACAATATTGGTGCTTTTAGAGCACTTAGCTTAAACTAAAAGCCGACCAAAAAAAGGAGCACGCCTGCAGCACGTCCACTCTCTTCCCTCTCTCGTCTCCTCTGGCGCCAAAAGGGGAACAAGAAGCCCCGCCCACAGCCCGATTTCGCGGGCTTTTTTCCATTCTGGGCTCCTATTGGCCAGACTCAGTTCTGGGCATTTTGGGCATTTTGTAGTTTTTTTTTAACAGTCACACAACAAAACATTAAAACAGTACAATATTACATACAGACACTGAAAATACTATATACACGCTATTATTTACATTTTTAAAGGTTCCTACACAAGTACATAAATTAACCCTTAGGTGAAACACACAAATTACCACTACAGGAGGTTACAAGTGATATTACAGCAAACATTGAATAATTTATAATAAACACAATAATTCTTAGGAGATTATGATGAATTCATTATAGTTTCTGAGTAATTCACTGTACTTACTAAGTAATCTTAATAATTCCTAATGCTAAAGTAAAGATTAATTACTCATTAATAATTAATATGACACTGAATAATATATTGAGTTCATAGTGGTAACTGAATAATTACTAGTAAAACTCAGAATTGTAACTGAATATTTGGTACTGAATAATTCATAGTACTTTCTGAATAATATTAGACACTGAATATCCCAACTTCATCGACATGACTTTCTTGGGCCAGCTGATGACCTGGTGGTTACGGAGTTGCCCCTGTGATCACAAGGTCGTGGGTTTGAATCCCAGGACTACTAATGACATTTGAATGGGTTAAATGCAGAGAAAGAAGGCTGTTCACACTGTGGGCTGTGGTGTGTTCACAGGTGACAAATGGTAACTTAACACTTTATTATATCCTGAATAATTAACAGTACTTAAAGAATAATTTGTAGTAGTTGCTCAATAATTCATATTACATACTGAATAATTCCTAGCAGATACTGAACAGTTTATAGTAGTGAATAGTTTTCTGTTGTTCCTGAATGTGTTAATATTAATTGATGTAGATTATAGATAAAGCTTGCAATTTAAGATGTTTGTACTAAATTTTGTCTCATTAACTTGAGACAGTATTTCTGCACATATGGGAGATGAGCTCGATTTAGAAAATGCCAGTGATGGATCAATCTGCAAACCCTGGAGAGTTGTTTATGAAACCTGGCCAATACAAATGATTTGATTTTAAATGCACCCTGTGAAGTTGTGAGGCATAGGTTCCTATTCTGACATGCCTGATCTAGCTCGTGTGGAGCTCAGTGGTTTGCTGAACGGTGCTTTAATGTTTTCCTGGAGTTTTAGAGCACTGATGTTCTACAGTGTTGACGTGGGAAGATGTAGATGGAACTATGAGTGGAGAAGTGTTTTTGTGTTGAATGAGATTCCTGGGGTGGCATTAATGACAATTTCGCTGTGAACAATGAGGAAATTGCACAGTTCTGTCAACTGTATTTCAGTCCCTGAAGTTACTTATCTGTCACAGAGGGCAAGACATTGTGGCACAGCATCATTCCTTGTTTCTTGAGCCTGTCTCTCATCTTTTGTTTGTTACTTCATTGGTAGAGTTGCCAAATACATCTAACTGCAATCCAGCAGATTTATTTTGTCAAAGAACATTCACGTACCCCCCAACTGAAAAAAAAAACCCAATGTTTTAAAAGACAAACATATGTAATTTTGAAATGACTATTTTTAGTCTGTCAAACAGACTTATATTTGGCATACCGAGTAGATTAAAATGAAAGAAAGGGGAACAAATGTTTTACTGCAACAGGCTGCAAAGTGCCTAAAGATACAAAGAGCTTAGATAAAGGAGTTCCAACCACTCAGCATTCAGCACCACCAGTATACTGATCACCGCCTGATCATCACGAATCATCTGCTCCTGTTTCTTCATTGCTTCAGGCCTTAATGTGCTTTGTGATGCTTGAATGGTTCATATGTAGGTTCCTCTGAAACTGATCAGGTTCAGGGACTGGACTGAAAATGAGAGACGTGTGAAAGTCCTTCAGGAAACCTGGAGAGCCTTCAAGCCTCAGTCCAAAATGCTAATCCTCTTTCTTCTAACCCTCAGAGGTTGCAAACCCCCCTGGGTTTTTTTTCGACTGTTCCAAAACAATCATCTAAAGCTCTGTGAGTTTTTGTCCCAGAAACAAATATAACACCACTAGAAACCTTGAATCTTCTAGTTTTCAAATATGTATGTTTTAAAATAAAATACATCGATGGCGCATTGTAAATAGAATAAAAAGAAATCTTGAGATTTTCTGTGCCTCAGCGAGCACCAGCCTGTTAATGACAAACTCCTCAGCTACTCAGAAGGAAAACACCGACCTGAATAGCTGAATTATGTAGCAGGGGGAGGTAAGAGCACACCCATTTCACCGCTACAAATAAACGCACATGCTCATTTTGCACACACAGGAAAACTTGGAGTAAAACTTTGAGTAAGAAGTAAGGAGAGTGAGTCAGATGACGCAAAGTGACAGCAATGATGAAGAGATGCACTTTGAGCTTCGTCTTGATCCAGTCGAAAATAATTCAGATGAGTAAGTAGCCTAATATCTGTTTTTCTAGCTGTTGTTGGTGCTTTTTTGGTTACCTTATAGGGAGAATGAAGCTATATCTAGTCTTTACTGGTCAGAGGATCATATGGCTAAAGTCCATGTCATGTTGTGCTCAGAGTTGCATTTACAGTAGGCTAATCATGCATCATGCTCTTTCGGTTAGCTTATGGGGAGAATGAAGCTATATCTAGTCTTTTGCTGACCAGATGATCATATGGCTACAATACTGTTGTATTTGATAATTAGTGTGCATGTCTTTGTTATGGTAGGTGACAGATGGCGTGTGAATGATAGATAGCCTGCTCTTTGTGTCAGATTTGCAAATTTATGTCAGGTGTTGCTAGGAAGATATGCAGACAGAAACCGAAAAGGTGTACATTGTTGTACCATATTAGGCATGAATGATAGATATCCTGCTCTTTGTTTAGAAAGATATGCAGATTTGTGTCGTTATGTCCTATCTCGTAACGGTGAATTCAATATTTTAAAAAGATAATTTGGGGCTTCTTTTCTTTGCAGTAGCTTGTAGAGCTTTTGGGGCAGGGGCAGGCAGACAATGACAGCCATTGTCACATGGCCATGTTAGGGGGAGGGGGAAGTTACAGGTGTGAAACACCCATCAAATGAATATGCATGTGAAAGAGCAGACAAAACATAGGTAGTCTGACTTTTTTTACAATTTGTATTTAAACTACATAACATTTCTGAATGCTCTTCAAACTTCAAAAGTCTTGCTCAGATATATTTAGGGTGGTTTTTTTTACTTTGTTTGAAGACATCTGAAATGTTTTTTCATGTCCTGTTTACACAATATATATATATAAATTTTTTTTTAAATTACATTCACTTTACTCGCAAATTATTATTGCTGAGGTTTTCCAGAATATAACCATATGTGTCACTTTTGCATAGATGTTTTTAGTTAGATGAAATACTTAAAAATGTCAAGGTGTAGCAACTGCCTCAAAGTGCTTGACAGGCCTCGGACCTCAGAGGGTTAAGCCTTTCCTTGGTAGTTTTGCTGGAATGCTTTGGATCGTTGTCTTGCATAATCCATTTCCATCCCAGCTTCAACTCCCTGACTGATGGCAGGAGATTCTGGTCAATAATTTGTTGATAGGCCTGGAAATTCATGGTTCCCTAGATAATATGGAGTCATCCAGGTCTGGATGCAGAAAAGCAGGTCCAGACTTTCCTATTTCCACCATCATGCTTCACTGTTGGTTCCTTTCTTGATATGCAGTGTTGACTTTGCTCCAAACATGGTGCCTGTGATTGTGGCCAAATAATTCAATTTTGGACTCATCTGTCTCCAGAAAATGGACTTCCAGAAGGCCTATGGTTTGTCCAAGTGATCTCTGGCAACGTTTAAACGGGCAACTTTGTTCTTTCTTGAGAGCAGAGGCTTCATTCTAGCAGCTCGTCCATGAATGCCATGTCTATTCTTTTTTGCCTGATTGTAGACACGTACATTTATCATAGATTTTGCCAGAGAGGTCTGCAGCTCTGATGTGTGGGTTGGCCTTTACCTTACTTTTTATTTTCTTGGTGCTTCTTGGTGAAAGTTTTGATGGGTGTAATGTGAAGTGCAGTCACCACCTTCTTCCTGATGTGCTCAGATGTCTCCTTTGTGGATCTGTGTGCTTTCCTCTCTCTTTTAAGCAGTGCTGCTCAAAACCTTTCCTAACAATCTCTCATTTGATTGGTCTGCTTAATTGATTACTGGAGCACCCATGTGTGTTTCACCTGAGTCTATTACCTACGTGAATTTACCATATATAAACTGGTGATGATAAAATAAGGCAATTATGGTACAGCCGCAAAAAAAAACTACTCAAGGTGTTCACAAACTTTCAAGCAGCACGGATTAATGCTGATTAATCGCACCACGTGACTTAAACCTGGTCCGGTGTTCTGTCGACACGTGCTACCCACCTATCATGCCACCGTGCCTTTCTGTGCATGTGCAGTTCCAAAGTCTTGGGATTCAGTGCCACGCCCATAAATCCGTGCTACCTTGTGCCAGGGACACTTGCATCTGTATAAGCTTCAAGGGAGCATTTTTCCACAGGGTAGCATGAATCATCAGAACACCCTGCTTCACAGTAGCGTGTCTCAGTTTTAGAACCTGACTATATAAACCAGGCGTGTCAAACTCCGGTCCTGGAGGGCAGATGTCCAGCACAGTTTGATGGTTCTCCTCCTCAAACACATTCACTAAACCTGACAATTAACTGGCAAGGTGAACCAGGTGTTTCTGAGCACGGAAATCACCAAAACGTGGTGGACCAAGGCCCTCACATAAGGAATACAGAAACACTGGAGTGTCGGGCGGATGTTATAGATTAATGAGTATTATTGCCGGTTCGGTTAGCAAGGCAGGTTGGCTCTCATTTTAGGCTGTGTGGGTGTGGATCATAAAGCATGACCCACGCATCACTACTGGGTAGAGTTCTGCTGTATATTCTGGATTTCACCGTGAAATTAGCATGAGACATGTACTACTGAGCTGTGTGTATGATGCACAAATGAACAAGGTTGTACATCTTGGATTTTCCTGACATTGTGTTTCATTAAATCAAAGGAAACCATTGTCTTGAAAATGAAACCGCTTTCCCTGTTCAAATGTGAGGGCTGATTCAAAAACCATGACTGTACATCAGTGTCACCTGGAAATCTAGGCTAGGGTAGTGTTAAGAGGGTGTAACTTAGGCCTCGTCCACACGGACGTCTGAATCAGGTGTTTTTCGGGCATTCGTGGCGTCATTCATTGTCATTCATTTTCTGTAATCACTTAATCACTCATGCAGGGCGCATGAGTTCTCGAGAGTGTTCTCATGTTTTTCATTTTGTTATTTTTAAAGCCCTGTATTTTCATTACAGAAAATTAAACTAAATTATTACTGTACTTGCCCTGCTTATACCAAAGAAAACGACAGCGCATACCAAAGAAAACGTGCTTGCATGAATTACAGTACAGTAAATGTAGGGGTGACATTGGTATTTTACATTCTAGCACTGCAGGTAACCTGCTGTCAGTGTACACTGTACAGTACGGATACGGGTTTACCTTTACATTTTTTTAAGGGTAATGTATTAAGCTGAGTTTAAAATGAAATTAAAGTGTTTTGGGAGCATATTTGGGGACATATTTAGGGTTTACAGTATGAAAATAGGCAATATGCAATTATTATAATATACATATAGAGATTTAAATCTGTTTTTTATTGTAATAATAAATTATATTGCTTGCTTATAATGCTTGCTCAGCCTTTGGCTGCTGTGTGCTTGCAGAGCAAGACCACTATTGTTGTTAAGTTTTATCTTTCTCTTTATTATTCTTCCGTTAACCCGTTTTTTGGCCCCCTACTCCTCCCAGGGCTTTCGAGATAGAGACACCTTTCCAACTCTGAAACGCTGGGCCTGATCTGGAATATCGTTCTTGTTCACAGCTTTTTGCTACATCTTGTCGTTCGTTATTCCTGTTTTTCTGGCGAAAATGTGTGGCAAAAGTATTGGCACCCTGAACTTTCAGATAGTCCTGCTCGGACACGCTTCGTCTGAAACCCACCAAACTTCATGTGATATCTCAGGCCAACTTCCCCGACACACAAATGCGGACGGTGATGACCTGCGGAAATGCTGTCTGGTTAGATATTAATATTGTTAATATTCTTATAAATATTATTTATTCTTATTATCATTAATAATAATAATAGTAATAATAACAATAATAGTAATAATAATAGTAATAATAGATGTATAGACATATGAACATGTTTAAATCTTCGCATGTCTTCAGAAATCACAAAAAACGTCCATCTGACCTGATGTTGTGCAGTTAGTGGGTGAACCCAGTATCGGCGGCGGTGTTTGTTCCTATGACGCCTTATCAGGAGGATTTTGAATAAAACAAGAATGTCAACGCATAGTTTTAACAAAGAAAAGGGATCCATGATTTTTATTGCAGAGCTATTCACAAAGACGACCCACATGTAAATGCTTTGGACCAAATAATTACTGCCCCCACAGGTAAATACATGAAACTACACACTGGACTGCAGGCCGGTGTTAAACAGCGTAAGTCGAATGCCAGTGTAACGCCTCACTGAAGTCAATCAGACACAGCTACAAAACACAACAAAAACGCGAATGGCGTTCAGAGCCCGTTCATTTATCCAAGATTCGAACATCCGTGTGGGCGAGCCCTTACCGCTTAGGGGAAATTGTTCCAACTAGGCTAAGTAGTCATGTGTTTCTGTTCCTGGACACTGAAAAGGCATTTCGCTGAGCTTCTTTGGCCTGCTCAGCCCTTGGCTGTACTAATGACTCCATCACGAGACTCTGATTAGATTAGAAAGTGAAGAGTGCAAGCCTGGGCTCTTTCTTTAGTGTTGTTGGGGTGGTTAGATGTGTTTGGGAATGAGGGCTGCAATACTCTGAGGTGACACTGCTGTAATTAATTCACATTGCAGTGATTAACTCCATCTAGCATGTATCTACGTTGTCCTCCTCAGAAATGCACCTTTAATTTTGAGTTTTTGCATAAAAGGAGATATCGCAATACTTGTAGAGTCATTTGATTAACTACTGACATTTTTGACCGGAGTGTCATGCTAGGAAATTAATTGGATGGTTACATTTTGTGATTTTAATTTGTGTAAAGTGTAAAGAATGTGTAATTGTGCACGAGCAGAGTATGTATTATGTGGATTTTCCTTTTTTACTCTTTTTATTGTAAATTACAGAGGTACATGTAACGTGACACTGGGAAAAGTGTGCTTAGTCTAATAGTATTTATGTAGTCTATGTAGGTTCATTCTTAAACTTACGGAAATCCTCCAAACAAGACTGCAAGCCGGACATGTAATAAAAATGTAAGAAATACAGAGGAAGGAGGAACAGACACAGGCGTAACACACTGTCACTCTGGACGTGTGAACTATGTCTGGAGAACCTGCTTGTGGATCCAGTGGTGCTGGGATGGGGAAGTCAAACTGGATAGGATGTGTACAACAGAAATGAAACTTATGTAGATCACTGTGAACTGCCTGTGGTTTTCAGTCTTTCAGGATAGTTTTTCCTTTACTTTTACTTTACTCATGTGTGTCAGATTAAAGGTGTTTATGGCAAACAGATCTAACTGACACTGTCATGGGTTGCATGTGGAGAGGAACCAGCAGGGACATGTGCTGAAATGCAGACTGCTTTTTATTTAGAAAAAAGGGTGGGGGGGTACGAAACCAAAGTCGGCAACAAGGCAGCAGGGCCACTATAACAAATAGTCCTGACAGTGAGCACAAACCTAGGCATAATTTACACACACAGTTAACTTCAGGGATGATGTCGACTGGACGGCTGGCTTCCAGATGATGGTGGCTTAAATACAGGCGAAAATGGCTAAATCAACAGGTTATTAACAGGGTGGAAACAAGGGGTGATTAGAATTAGACGGCGAGTGGAACTAGGTGATAATGTAACATGTGCTCAACCAAAGCATGTGGTGACATACACAGGAAGTGAGGTAAAACAAAAACAAACCAGGTACCTCCCAAGCTGTGTGGTTCAGAGAGTAAGAAGGGCGTGGGAAAGGCACAGCGGGCATGACAGACACTTCTAATCTTAGAGCTCTCCAGAGTGTAGGTCATTTTTGCATATCATTTTAATAATGGTAATTTAACAGTTTGACCATGACATTGTGATAGCCTAATAGAATAGATTTAAGGAGAAGTTTGTGCAACATTATCGTTCATTTGAAGTTTATTTTTAACACCAGATGGTAGGGATGTTACAATGCTTTGAAAAATTGTGATATTGCAATGCAAACTTTTAACAATATGCATCATGGAAAAGTTGCAATGCACTGTGAAGAATAAACAGCTAGTAATTGATATTTCATGGATCTGCATTATTATCTGATTATTGTGTCCACCAGTGTCAGTCAACAATCCAGCCCCGCACATACATGTCATACATCACCCTCCCACTGCCTTCCAGCTCTAGTCTCATTAGTAAATTGTGCTGCATCTGAATACAGTCATCATTTTTCTTTATTCAAATCTCGTTCTAAACATTACGAGAATACTGATTTTTTTTTTTGTCTTAATTTGTTGAAAATATTGAGTGTATTAAATGGCGAGTCCTGAATTGTGTATTGAACCAAATTGTTAGTTAATATAACACAAGACTCATACCAAATGGAGAGTATTTGATTAAGATTGTGAAATGTGTGCACAATTTTGTTTAGCCTTAATAAATATTTAATTACCCCAAGTTATATTTATAGGTTTCATATTTTCAGGAAGAGGAGGAACTTTCTGAAAGTGCACACTTTATATTGTAATTCTACACTTGATTAGTTTTGCTTCCCAGTACTCTACTGACTGTGATTTGATGGTTAATTCTCCGTTGTTGCTTTAACTGAGATAACCAAAAGAAACTCTAAAAACACCATCATGGTATTTTATGTGTTAATTTACCAGTTTGTCCTGTAATACTGGAATCTTGTTTAGTCTTTCATTGGACTCTTGATCTTCCAACAAAAAGGGTATTTAGTATGTAACTTTTAAGTTTTTGTGGGTGCCTTGAGTCATCCATATTGGCTAATATTGATATTTTTGACTGAAATGAAAATGTGTGATGCACATCGACAGAGGCTGTATGTGGGAACACAGTTGTCCAGATCAGTCCAGACATAAAACAGAAGCTGTGTCCGAAAAGTGCACTCGTTCACTATGTAGGGCACAATGTAGTGAATCAGCCATTTTGCAGTGTTGTCTGAAATTCCAACTGTCAATTTCACCCACTAGTTAATGCACTACAAAATCGCTGCGCAACATGCCAAAATCTAGTGTACAGACACTATACACTACATGAATACACATGTACCATCATGCACTGCAGGTTTCTTTTACTATGCCCTACATAGTGAAGGAATGCACTTTTCGAACACACTCTACACTCCTGTTATCCCGCGAAAGTCAAGAAGAGGAGCGAGGCGGAGGGAGGAGAGACTAGGGAAAGTCTCAAACGGAGGAGATTCAGCACTTTCTTTCGCTATCTCTCTCTGCGGAGTACAGTAGTGCCCCCCGGATGGATCTATCTGTCACCGTGCCCACCAGACCCCATGTGCGGGTTGTGTCTGAACTAGAGAGATAAGATGTGTGTTTATGCGACAGAGATAAATTGCCAAGATCCGGCGCACTATTTAAGCAATAATTAGTAAAAATGTAACATCCCGACTAAACGTCACCTCCCCTTGTTCACTGGTTAGCCCCCCTATATAGCAAGCACTATGTAGTGAACGAGTGCACTTGGAGTCTGAACACAGCTGGAGTCTGTGTATGAATAGAGCAGGTCATTGTGTGGAGAATTTGCAGCAAGAAAGAGGGCATGATCATGAAGTTTTAATGCAAATAGGGCAAAACCAGAAGAAAACATAACAGAAGGCAACAAAACTGTCTTTGCAAAAATAGTAATTGTGTATGAGTTGCTAACCACAGACACTGTCTTTGATGTGATGTAAACAATGCAATATTTTCCCCCTCACTTCTGCCTCCTTCATGCTCTGCTCCTCTTTTTGTCCACGCCTAATGTAGTGTTTGCAGTAGGTGAGAACACATCTGACACAGTGTCCTGTTGTGTGCCACATGTGTGATAGGGAAAGTTTGTATGTGAGAATGGCTTAAGATTATGACAATATGTAGGCTGCATGAATTCCAGCGTCCTCAACAGCAAAGTGCAGTTGGCGATCCAAGGCCATGAATTTAAATGATTTTATTTTTTATTTATTTTATTTTTATTTTTATTTTTGTATTTATTTTTCTTCAAAAACTGCGCCTACCAAACGTTTAAGTAGTCTCAAATGTCGGTAAGTCACGGATTTATAGTTTATTTATTGGTATGCCCTTTAATAAGTGTAGATATTTACAGCAGCTCTTGTCTCCTCCTGCCCTCTGCAAGGTAAAATTTTTATTTCCATGGAATCGTGCAAGGAAATTTCAAAGAATTATGGTGTGCTTACTTGCATTTAACTTTTAACCCCCCCCCCCATTATTACAGAGATACGGTTAGACAAAAACAGTATTTTTGCAATAAACATTTTAAAAGGGTTAGCAACACAGAGAAGGAAGAGAAATATGTGCAGCAGGGTAAGTTTAGAATGTGTTACCACACATATACATAAAAATGGAGGGCATGCACAGAAAGAATGACTGCAGCAAATATCTGATTGATATGGGGCTCTTTTTTTGAAAAGCCTCTTAGCCTTTTGATGACTGCAGGGTTTTAAATGGATTTCTATTTATCTTGGGCTTTTGTACCGATTATAATTAGGCTCCATATTCCGTCATTCCAGCCACAACCAAGCCATTACCCTAGGGAAGAGCATATTGTAATACCAGTTATGGAAGAGGTTTGATGAGGGGGCAACGTGTAAAGAAAGTCTCCACACCCATACGGGCATACAGTTTTACCACATCAGTTTAAGTTGTTTTTATTTTAAACAAATTGTGTAGTAATGTTCATTATTGTTAAAAATATGTTTCCATGCCCTGAGTGTTAGGTATGTGTACCTGCGTGTCACTCATCTGCCCGATGGAAGAGTCAGATACATACAGGAATCTAAATCAAAGATATGGACTTATCTTGTGACCATGTCAGTATAGCTGACTTTGACTGATTAGTGATTTTCTTTAGAAACCAGCTACCCACAGAGTTTACAATGTTTATTCACCACGGGCACTTTGAAGATAGCTTTTTGTTTGCTTGTCCCCTTAGCAGAAAAACACCCCCAAAGCATAATGTGTCCACCTCCATGCTTGACGGTGGGGATGGTGTTCTTGGGGTTTTAGGCAGGATTCCTCCTCCAAACACGGTGAGTTGGGTTAATGCCAAAGAGCTCGATTTTGGTCTCATCTGATCACAACACTTTCACCCAGTGCTCCTCTGGATCATTCATGTGTTCATTGGCAAACTGCAGACAGACCTTTACATGTGCTGTCTTGAGCAGGGGGACCTTGCAGGTGCTGCAAGATTTCAGTTCTTTACGGGGCAGTGTGTTACCAATTGTTTTCTTTGTGACTTTGGTCCCAGCTACCCTGAGATCATTGGCAAGTAACCCGTGTAGTTCTGGGCTGCTTCGTCACCGTTCTGATGATCCACTAGGTGAGATCTTGCAAGGAGCTCCAGACCGAAGGAGTTTGACACTTATTTTGTGTTTCTTCCATTTGCGAATTATCGTGCCAACTGTTGTCAACTGGTGAGCAACTCACCAAGCTGCTTGGCGATAGTCTTGGAACCCAGTCCAGCCTTGTGTAGGTCTACAATCTTGTCCCTGACATTCTCGGACAGCTCTTTTGCCTTGGCAATGGTGGCTAGTTTGGAATATGATTGAGTGATTGCTTCTGTGGACAGGTGTCTTTTATACAGGTACTGTAACAAGCTGGGATTAGAAGCACTCCCTTACAGAGGGTGCTCTTAATCTCAGCTCATTACCTGCATACAGTGAGGACACCCGGGAGCCTGAAATCTTGCTGGTTGATAGGGGATCACACTTATTTCACACATGATGTGTTCTGAATGCTACAGTATACATCAGTCTCTGACCTTTGTTGCACTGGGTTTTTGAGGGGGTTTTTGTTGTTGTTCTGTCTCTCAATAAACCTACCGCTACAATAATCCTACCACTACAATTATAGACATTCTTTGTCAGAGGGCAAACATAAAAAAACTCTTTCAAATATCAAATACTTCTTTCCCTCACTGTATGTACTGTTGATCACAGGCCGCAGTAGGTATCCTGCACTTCAGCACATTTGAATGTTCGGTCATTGAATAACAAATCACTTTTAGTCGATGATCTAATTACTACACACAAAACTAACTTTATGCTTTTAACTGAAACTTGGTTAGATGACAGCTATAGTGCCTTGGTTCATAATGAAACAGCTCCCCTAAACTTTTGTTTAATGTCAGGAAAGGCAGGGGTGAATTGAGAACACTGAGAATTTTGCTTTAAATTATATACAGGTCAACAAAGTGAATGAATTTTCTGAAATGAAATGATTTTCAATGATGTTAACTCTCATCGCAGTAAGATTTAATTAATATCCATATTGACATTCCTAACAGCACTGGCAAAGAAACTAGATTGCATTTCTGCGAGACGTGTAAAACGTGTAAATGTGTCGTTGCTGTGGTAACTGTAGTTATTACTAGGTGGATCCTGTGGTATTGCTTGGTGGTTAATAGTGGTGCAGCAGTTACGTTCTGGCACCTCCAACTCTAATTTTTTAACTTTCTGTGAGGGAACCTTTAGAGATACTGCATTTTATTTTTAATTTTATATTTTATTTTTTGGGTGAAGTATTTGTGTATTCATATTAGGGCATTAACGACTTCAGATTTTTTCAAGTCAACTTATCAAAGTTGAAGTCGAGTCGACTAGTCATTTGATGACATCACACAGCAGAGGAACACAGGTGTCCAGATTTTGCAGGTCACTGTGCTGTTTGTATGTCTAGAGTGAAGTATCTCCACACATGTGATGTGTGTCTGTCTCCTCTGCTGCATGTCTCTCGTCGTGTGGTTTTGTGTTTATATTCCACTCGTGCCCATTTTATGAAGTGACTATAATAATTGGTTAAGTCACGGAACGTGTGTCAGCGTCAGCCAATCAAAGGAAGAGACTGCATTGTTTACACAAGCGCGCGCACAGAGACAGGAAAAAAACACGACTAGTCGATTTCTCTTAGGGGGCATCGACTTCTGCCTCTGAAGTTGACTAGTCGACTTTTCTGTTAATGCCCTAATTCACACATATGTTGCCATACAACAAATCAGCTCTCACTCTCAAACTAAAGCACTTTAGTCCTTAGAACCATGAGGGTATTTTTTCCATTTATACATTATATGTTCTTTTCTAATTTTTAAAACCTTTGAGCTACACAAAAAAAGAATCAGAAAAATCTATGTTCAGCGTAAAACTAACTGGCTGAATTATCCTGTCCTTCGGACACATTTTTCACCCAGAAAAGTTAAGATGCAGCCTCAAATTGGCTATTGGAGCTGGCTAGCAGCTTGGCTAACAGTGCCAAAACAAGCGTTCACATGCTGATTATTTAAAAAATCACAACAAACACCCATTTCAAACTGCATTAATAACAGCAGAGAAGAAAAGTTAGCTTGAGCTAAAAACAACTGACTTACACTTTCAAACTAGCACACTTTGGACTCATTACAGTGACGGGGCTTGTCTCTCCTAATGCCATGTGTTTAGCAGCTGATTACACCTCCGTGCTGCAGTTTTCCCTGGCACAGGAAAGATGTTTTAATTAAGTTTTGAAAGGAGAGAGAGAAAGTGAGCGGAAGGGTATTATGGAGATTTCAGAGGAAGTGAGTTCCATAGTCCTGCAGCTGAGATTT
The DNA here is from genome assembly GCA_037576975.1 of Alestes dentex. Classification (NCBI taxonomy): domain Eukaryota; kingdom Metazoa; phylum Chordata; class Actinopteri; order Characiformes; family Alestidae; genus Alestes; species Alestes dentex. The sequence continues at coordinate 7,566 of JBBIGA010133009.1, read as the reverse complement.
TCCAGTCAAAAGACTCGAGAAACCCACTTCTGATTATGTATCCTGAAGGTGGTTGGGGCTTTGAGGTGGATTTTTGGTTAACAGGTGTTTTGATGTTGGAACCGTGCCAATATTTCAAAAATTGTAGGAGGCGAAGAAGAATAATAAATTTGACATGGGCCTGCCATTGAAATCACCAAGAAACTCCATAGCAACCACCTCTTACACCATAGCAACTGCCTAGAAACTACCTAGGAAACACCTCCTACACCAGGGGTCGTCAACTAAATTTGTCCAAGGGCCAGAGTTTTTCTCGGCAGACACTGTGAGGGCCAGATGCTCTCCAAAAATAAAATACAATGAATGTTGTATCTTAAGTAATATATTATTATTTGATGTATTAATTTTGCTTCCAAATTTCTGATATTTTTAGCCTTTGTCAATGTTAACGGACTCATATTACCTGTACTGCGGCAAGCCACTGGGGGCGACTGCGATATTTTAGGTTTCTTATTTGTGAGGCTGTCACGCTGAGCATCACGGTCACATGCGTAGTTTGAACAACGATTTGCGCCGAAGCATCCGTTTATTCTTCCTTCTATACACACACATATCAGTCTTAACTCGGTACAGCTGAAAGTAATTTCCATGTGTGCACTGCACTTAGTGAACTAAGTGCATGCGCCATGAACGGCGGATTACTGACGGATTGAAGGCTCGTTTCGTTTGATTTAGAACAAAATAAATGTAGGAACATACCTTTCCCTCCTCACTAGGCTATTCCTGATTCAGTAATATCAGAGAAATTTTATTATAAGGAGAACTCCCACTCTCGGAACACTTCCTTGGGTGAGTGCAGAATTTAGCCGTCTAGCTCCATAGACGTCCATTCATTTTCCTTCGGGGGGCCGGATGGAAAGCTCTGATGGGCTGGACGTGGCAACCACCTAGCAACACTATAACAACCACCTAGCAACACCCTATGCGCATGTGTGGGGACAAGAAAAAAAAACGGACTCCTTTTTTTTTTACTGACCAAAGCTTCAATGTCTAGAAGTCAATTTATTTATTACTTATTATAAAAATAAAACCTAAGAACAGCTGTGTGATTGCTGACACATTCACACAAAAACACGTAAGAATTGCTGATGCAATCACAGTAATTACACTAATAACTTTATTCCAACCGACCCATTGTACTGCTCAAAGAACCAGTTGTAGTAGCTGTTTTAACCCTCTGAGGTCTAAGGCCTTTCTGGCACTTTGAGGCAATTTGCTACACCTTTACATTTTTAAGTATTTCTTCTAACTAAAGACATCTATGCCAAAGTGACAAATATTGTTATATTCTGGAGAACCTCAGCTATAATAATATGCAAGTAAAGTGAATGTAATGAAATTAGTTTTTTTTTATATTGTGTAAACATGACATGACAAATTGTTTTCAGAGGTCTTCAAACAAAGTAAAAAAACACACCCTAAATATATCTGACCAAGACTTTTGAAGTTTGAACCTTGTGTGTTGGCTACAAAAAGATAAGGAGAGCATTCAGAAATGTTGTGTAGTTTTACTACAATTTGTGAAAAAGTAAGACCTCCTACTTTTTCTCTGCCCTTTCACATGCATAATCATTAGATGGGTGTTTCACACCTGTAACTTGATCCACCCCCAGTCAATGGCTCTCATTGTATGCCTGCATATCTTCCTGGCAAGACCTGACATACATTTGCAAATGTAGCCTATCTGACACAAAGAGCAAGCTATCCATCATTCACACCCAAGACATGCATACTAAGAAACATGTTCTGTAAGAGACATATTTTTGCTCTTATATAGTATATTAACATTGTTTTAAAATATTTTTTCTCATTTCAAGAAATCTTTAGACTATAAACAAGTGAAATTATCTGCCAGTGCGGAAAGATATTTAGATTAGAAACAAGTGAAATAATCTGACAGTGCAGTTAGATATTTACACTTGGTAAGAAAAATGGAAAAAAAATATAAGCATATTACTCTCAAAACAAGTTTGCAGCGTTGGCGATTCTGATTCAGAATGGATGTATGCCAGCAGACTGCATGACTAAACTTTTCGAACACAGCTTAGCTCTAGCTTCATAAGCTAACCGAAAAAGCACCAACAGCTAGTTTAAGCTACTTACTCATTCTGCAGGGGACATCTTCCGTTCGCTGGGCATCCTCAAAGTGTTCTCTCTCTCTCTCTCTCTCTCTGCGTTTGTTTTTAGTGGTGAAAAGGGGCATGTTCTCACCGCCCCCTGCTACACAATGAGCCAATCACGCCATTGCTATTCATGTATTCAGATTGCTGTTTTACATCTGAATACACGAGGGGCGTGGCTACAGCGTGCAGCGGGACAGAAAATCACATGCTTCCTTTTTATTCCATTTACAAAGCGCCATTGATATATTTTATTTTAAAACATACATATTTGAAAAGTAGAGGGTTCAAGGTTTCTATTGGTGTTACTTATATGTTTCTAGGACAAAAACTGGCGGACCTTTTAGTTGGTTGTTTTGGAAAATCCGAAAAGTCCCATATATGGGACCGCCGACCTCAGAGGGTTAACGTTGGAAGCATGCTCGTATTTGAAATGCTCTATGAGGAGAAGCGGCTCGAAAAATGGAAAAAAGTACAATAATAACATAACTTATAAAGAACAGAAGTGTGATTGCTGATACAATCACACTAATTTCTAGATGCATTTATAGTTGCTATGGTAACTGGGATTGTTGCTGTGTGGTTGCAGTAGTGTTGCTAGGTGGTCACTAATGGTTGCTGAGGTGCTGCGGTTACATTCTTATGCCACCAACTTGAATTTTTTACCTTTCTTTGAGGGAACTTTTAGAGATGGACATCTGGTGCCGTTGCCCACCACCGTGGTTCGCAGAGCAGTGTTTGGCTGGATTTTCTGAGCAGGCTGTCAATTGGTAGGTGATGTCACAATGCTCATTTAGGTGAATGCCTTGACCACTTTTTAAACAATCAATACTACAATCAATAATACAGAGCAGTAGTGTGATTCCTGACACAGTCACACTAATACGAAGTCTGGGTTCGGCCATTGTCCTGGCAGGTCCGCTACGACTGTGCTTGTTTTTTGTGTTATATAAGTTTTTCGTCACACATTCTGTTCCTGGTGCTCTATCTCACTATGACTTTGGCACACTTTTTGATATAGGACAATGCCAATCAGGGACTGCAACATCATCTGACCGACCGAAACCTGGCTGACCAACTCAGACAGAACTGTGGAGTCCGGTTAATTGGGAGGCAGCGGGGTTTGCTTCATGATCAACAGGTGGTGCAGTCCTGCGAATATGTCAATCCTCTCTCGGCTGTGTTCATCTCACCTGGAACACCTCACCATTCTGTGTCGCCCATTCTGTCTCCCACAGGAGTTCACCTCAGTGATCATCTCTGTGGTTTACATTCCACCACAAGTGGACAATAACAAGCCGTTGTCAGACCTCCATGATGTGCTGAGTTGCCACCGAACCGAACACCTGGATTCCGCCCTCATTGTGGCTGGGGACTTTAACAGAGCCAAGCTTAACCAGGTCATGCCCTACTTTCATCAGCCTATCACCTGCCCCACCAGGGAAGATGGCAAATTGGACCACTGCTACAGTCCATTCAAGTGGGGTTACAAAGCCATCTCCCTACCGGCTTTTGCGAAATCAGACCCCGCCATCTTTCTCACACTGTTCTATAAACAAAGACTTCTCCAGGAAGCTCCGGTGACGAGAGGTCAGACGGATGGCGCAGACAGATGGCGCCTGTGTGTGTGGCCTGCCGTTTGTCACTACCAACTCTGTTTGTGTTTATGTTGTTTCTAACACTTGTCACTCAAAATGTTGATGCTCTGCTGGTGTACGATCGTCAAACTCTCTTGCAAGTTTTTGCCGAAGTGAAGTTTGGTCATGGTGCCCAGAAAACTTTGCCGTGCTCTGGTTTCACCTGGTCGGAGGAAGCGCCGCCGTCGCCATGGTAAACGTAGCGGTAGACTGGTAGACTGCACTTGGAGGGGCTCATCACCTCTTTCCCTCCCGGCGTTTACTGGAACCTGTCTACACCTGGTTGATACCTGTTGCTGGGTCGGAAGAGCTGTCCCAGCTGTCCCAGTCCTGCTACCCCTACTATCCTCATCCCTGGCAGCATGGGGTGTTTCTTGGGAACCTGCGGTCTCTCCGCCGGGAATCTCGGAATGTTGGTGCCCTGGTGCCGCCGGCCCCTGCCAGGATTGGCCTTGTGAACGCTAGGTCTCTATCAAATGAAACTTTTATCCTCAAGGACTTCTTCATCTCTAATAGACAGACTTCCTTTGTGGGACGGAGACATGGGTGACTCCAGCACCTTCTCAGAGCTTTTACCATCTGACTGTGCTTACTTTTAATTCCCCCCCAGACATGAGGCAGAGGAGGAGGAATGGCGACTCTTTTTCGGAGTAAATATAAATGTAAGCAGCTCTCTCCATCATCCTCTTCCTCCAGCTTTGAACTGAGCTTATTTGAGCTGGGTTGCTCTCACACAGTGTTGTGTGCTGTCATCTATCGACTTCCTAAATACAATAAGGACTTTTTAAACGCACTTTCGGAATTACTGGCTGAAATTGTGCCTAAATATGATCAAGTACTTATTGTTGGTGATTTTAATGTACATGTGTGCTGTCCCGACAAAGCGATGGTGAAGGACTTTTTAAGTTTAGTTGACTCTTTTAGCTTTATCCAGTGGGTGTCTGGACCAACACATGTACGTGGGCAGTGGATCTCGTTTTATTGCATGGTTTCCCTGTTTTAAACTTAACGATTTATGACGCAGTGTTTTCAGATCATAACCCTGTGATATTTGACATCACTTCACCCTGTAGCATTGGTAAACCTTGCGCTCCTGCGTGGCGCTGTTGTATTATTAACCCATCCACTGCTGTACGTTTCTCTGTTTTGCTCAATCAGTGTGACTTTCCTGAGTTTGTGCCTTCTGATACAGAGGAGCTCAGCTCTTGGTTTCATTCCACCTGCCAAACTGTATTAGATGCTGTGGCTCCATTTAAAAACCAGACAGCCTAAAATTAAATCTGAGCCCTGACTGAATGACACAGCTCGTGCTGTCAGACGTGAGTGTCGAAAAGCTGAATGAAAGTGGTAAAAGGACAAGCTGCAGGTATCGTTCCAAATATTAAAGGGCTGTTGGCATTGTTATCAGTTAACGGTGAAAGAGGCCAAAAGACTGTATTTGTCAGTCTCTGTCCCCTGCTCTGCTGCTTTCTACCAGTTTGAGTCTATGACTGTATCTTTTTTCTATGAGATGGTTGGTCATTTGAAGCCCTCAGGTTCCCCCACTGATCTGTTCTTGCTGACATTGATAGAATCCTGTTCTCAGGTGCGGTTCCTAAAAGGTTTAAGCATGTGATAGTGGAACCATTGATCAAAAACCCAGCCTAGATCCCACTGTGCTTTCCAATTTCAGGCCCATTTCCAAACTTCCATTTTTCTCAATGGTTTTGGAGAAAATTGTGTACAGCCAATTGAAAACCTTTTTAGATGAAAGTGATGTGCTTGAAGTTTTTCAATCTGGTTTTAAGTAAGTATCTTCATAGCACTGAATCTGCACTACTGAGGGTGTTTAACGACACCCTCCTGGCTACGGATTCAGGGGACTATGTGATCGTAGTTTTCGATCACATAGTCCCCTGACTATGTTGCCTTCGACACAGAGGATCATAATAGTTTATTATCTCGTCTCGAGCATCCTGTAGGCATTCGTGGTACTGCTTTGATGTGGTTCAAATCGTACCTGGCTCAGAGAATATTTTGTGTCAGGCTAAATGATTTTAGATCCTCCTGTGCTTCATTGTCATATGGGGTTCCGCAGGGCTCCGTACTTGGGCCTCTGCTATTTTCTTTGTACCTTCTGCCTCTCGGTTCCATTCTTAGAAAGCATAAAATTGCTTTCCATTGTGGACAACAAATGAATCACTAGAGAAAACAAGGCAAGTTACAAACAGGCTAGCCTCAAGCCAAGATACTAACATGCCAACAGCAATCAAGCAGTTCTAACAAACCCCAAGTGAGCTACAGGAACGGTAGAAGTCTTCACAGGGAAAGGGGAAGTTCTGCCTCTTGGCAAGGGTTCTGCTTCTTGATTGGTCCTGTCATGGATCCATCTGTAGGAGGACCGTCAGAAACGGGAACAACAGGGAAATCTGACTTTGCCCAATTTAGTTTATACTCCGAAAGTTTAGAAAATATGTGACTGGCAGCGATGGAATCAATTTAAGACGATGAAAGACAAACAAAAGAATATCGTCTGCAAACAAAATTCTCTTGTGGGCAGATCCGCTGTATGCACACTATTGTTCTTAAGTTGTGTTTTTCTTAGTGTGATTGTCAGCAGTCATACTACTGTTCTGAAGAGTAAGAGAGAGAGAAGAGAGGAGGAAAAATGGCCAAGTGACCTGTCAATATTCCCCAGACATTCTTGGCACCTACTGTGCTCTGAGCAAGGTTTGCTGAGAGAGACAGAGGGGAGGTGTGTGCGTGTGCACGTGCGCGCGTGTGACACCATAGTTTATGAAGGGATGCCCTTATTTGGAGCATCTGTGTGTGTGGGTCCACAGTGGAGGCTCTAAACCTATGGAAATAAATTAGTGACCAAAGTATTTGAATTTAAAGAAACTTTGATTTCTTGAAATTGAATAAAAACATGCTTGAATGATGATGCACGCAATTTTATGTAGTGGTTTGTGTTGAATTTATTTAAATTGTAATTACAGCATTTAAGATTTAATATAGACACATTCAGCCTTTCAAATTCAGACGCTGAGTTCGCCAAAAATGCGTCTGTCTGTGAGGATTGCGTTCTGCACTCTATTTCTTTTCCTTTAGGTCCCGGATGTCAATTTCGGACTGAATTTCCAACTGAATTTCTGACTTAATTTCCAACTGAATTTGTCCAAGCGAAATAGCTCACTTGAAATGGCGAAGTTGAAATAAAGGTGCTGAATTGTAGTTTTTTTGCTGAATTTGAAAGAATGAGTGTTTGTATATTTAATCTTAAATGCTGTAATTACAGTTGAAATCAACACGATCGTCACTACATAAACTTACATGCGTTATCGTTCAAGCATGTGTTATTCAATTTCGACAGTTTAATTTTTTTTTTTTTTTAAATTGAAATACTTTTGTACTAAATTACTGACATTTGAACATAATAGCAAGCTTTAGTATTTGGAACTTTAAAATGGCATCAATTTAGTTTAAAAGAACTAAATAGAGGGCGGGGTGGGGGTTAGTTACATGGACATACACTACAGGTCAAAAATTTTAGAACACCCCAATTTTTCTGTTTTTTTTGTATTGAAATTCAAGCGGTTCAATGTCTCATTGTTAATACTGCAGAAAGTACTTCCCAACTATGTTGCAGAAGTTCCCATAAGTGTGCGGCACTTATAGGTTGCTTTGCTTTCACTCTTCATCTGAAACAAGCTCGCTGGGGTTTAAGTCTGGATACTTCTGGCCACTCCATGTTTTCCAGCTTACCATCTTGTTCTTTTTTCTAAGGTAGT
>JBBIGA010132994.1:0-21972 GCA_037576975.1 Alestes dentex | reverse complement strand
TAAAAATGAACTAGTTCACGTTCATAGTTCATTTTTTTAAATTTTGAACGAAGTTCACAGCTCAAAAATGAACTAGTCCATGTTGGGTTTTTTTGGGTTTTTTTTACATTTTCAACACAACATCCTTCTATGTGAACCTCCTTCAATCTTCTGCTTCAATCTGTCATACAACTGAACAATCACAGACATAAGTTACATTAAAAGCCAATTTTGAGGTTGAGAACAGATCTTACCACTTAAGCAACACATCATGTTATGGTGAAAGTGGAAAAAATGAGGTGCAGGTATACTGTATATGGGATTTTTATTCAGAAAACATTAACAACGCCATCAATCATCCAAGATGGCGGCGCGCACGGACGCAGCGGCTTACGGCTCCACTTTTCTGGTGCTATTTTTGTGTTTTTCGCATGACCTCGCACACATTAATTACCAATACAGTCGTCAGGAGTTACTGGACATAGGCTGCAACATGAAACCGATCATCAGATCAGAAGCCCTGGATGATCCGCCAGGTCCGCAAAAAGCTCAAGATTCGGAACTCTGCCTTCAGGTCAGGAAACAAAGAACTGTACAGTGCTGCCAGAACAGATCTGAAAAGGACAATTAAAAAAGCCAAATCTGACTACAGAAAGAACTTAGAAAATCACCTTCTGGACAACAACACTCGGCAGATCACCAACTTCAGGGGACAGACCCACTCAGGTGGGGACTCGAGCATTGCACTAGCAGAAGAACTGAACACCTTCTTCGCACGCTTTGAGACCCAAGCCCCACAGCTAGTAGTGACACCATCCCAGTATCAACCAGCTTCCAGCTCCCTTCCACTGACTGTACAGGTGCAGGACATTAAACGGATGCTCTGCAGGGTGAACCCTAGGAAAGCGGCCGGGCCAGATGGAGTCCCGGGGAAGGTACTCAGAGCCTGTGCAGACCAGCTGTCACAGGTTTTCACCACAATTTTCAACCTCTCCCTGACGCTGGCCACCATCCCAGCCTGTCTGAAGTCCGCCACCATCGTCCCAATACTTAAAAAGTCAGCCACAAATAGCTTGAGTGACTACCGCCCAGTTGCACTCACACCCATCATCACTAAGTGCTTTGAGTGGCTAGTCCTAAACCACATTAAAGCCTGCCCCCCCCCCTCCTTTGACCCCCACCAGTTTGCCTACAAAGCAAACAGGTCAACAGGGGATGCCATAGCCACCGCCCTTCACACCGCACTGAGTCATTTGGAGAATTGAGAAAGCTACGTCAGAATGTTCTTCATCGACTTCAGCTCAGCCTTTAACACCATCACCCCAGACATCTTGGTCAGCAAACTGTCTGGTCTGGGAATCCCACAACTCACCTGCTCCTGGATCAAAGACTTTCTCACAAACCGTCCTGCTCATGGCCTGTTCAACCTCCTGCCCTCTGGCAGGCGCTACAGGTCCATCAGAACTAGGACCAACAGGCTTTCTTCCCACAAGCCATCACTGTACTAAACACACACAAACTAATTTCATCACCATCCACAGACACTGTACATTAACTTTATTTACTTATTTTTTTTCCCCCACAAACCTCAGGGCAACATGCAATAATCTCAACAATATCTACAATATTTGCATCTATTTATTCTTAAAGTGTCTTTTATACATACACACATATATATATATATATACAAGTGCAATCCTTCTCATCTCGATAAGTGCAATACTTAATACTTGAACTTGTAAATTGTGCGTCATTGTTGTCTGTCCGCAACTTCTTTTGGTGTTTGTCTATACTGTGTTTACTGTCTGCACTGTTTACTGTCTGCACTGTCTAACTGTCTGCACTGTGTCACTGTCTGTATTTGTTGCACCGTTAAGTAGCCCCTACAATTTCGTTGTACATATAGCATCCTGCTTCAGTCCAATGACAATAAAGGAGTATCTTATCTTATATATTTTAAAGTGCTCAGAAAAGAACATGACTAAAAATAAACAGCCGTTGTCTTTTTTTTAAACCATATCAAACTAGTGTAAATGTACAGCTCTAAAATTCAAACATACAGTATTTAGCTGTACTAAACATAAATACCTTCCATTTATGAAGCTTATTTCCCATGTGTATTTCTGCCGAGGCATGCTCTTGTGCTAGCCTGCTACTAAGAGCCGTTTCCTTGTAGTGAATCAGAAGAGCCGACTCCCAGCGAGTGAGAGCCGCTACCAACTTTTTCAACACACAAAGCATTCATATTTACCAAGTTAGGCTAAAATATGAGGCCACAGTTGATAATAAACCATTTGAGAGCCAAAAGAACCGGCTCTTCTTTGGGAGCCGTGCCACAAGAGCCAGCTCTCTGAAAACAGCCGAACTTCCCATCACGTGAACTGCGTTCAGTCTCGCGAGAGTGAACGTCACTCACGGTTACATTCATAATTTGTAAACCGCTTCGTTCAAGTTCAGCGTTTACGAAAAATAGGAACGTGTTCAATGAATGCGTTCATGCACAACACTGGAAAAGTGCGTAAAGCTAGCTGTGCTCGGAAAGCTTAGCATAGCGGATGGGCACTGCATTGCTGTAAGAAGGCACAATGAAGAGGTAGATAAAACCCATCACCCATAAACGCAACAATATACAAGAGTTTTTTTTTTTTATCAAGCTACCCAATGCCTGTGCGAACGCAATTGCCAGCGCCTTATTGGAGAGGCTGAGCACCATCCTTCCCAAGCGACAAGAAAAGAAGTTGATTGGCCAGGCCTATGATGGGGCCGCAGTAATGAGGGGTGCCACTGAAGGAGTGCAGCGTTTGTGCTAACGTACAAGACATTTATGCTAACGCTCGCTACGTTCACTGTTATGCCCATCAGTTAAACCTGGTAATGCAACAAGCTTTTTTTTTTTTTCACAAAATCAAGCAAGAGAACTGCAGTTCTTGATGAGTTGGTGGCACACTGACTTCCAAGTGCATCGTCAACACGTTGGAACTTTAACAGTCATGCTGTTAACACAGTGTACGAGCACAAGGACGATCTGGTGAGGTGTTTTCAGACCATCCGAAACAGAGAAGCATTTGATGGCCCTACGAAGAGAAAGGCCGGCGGCTATGTGAGAATGCTGGTTTCACAAGATCGTGCCACATGTAGACATGCTGTATAACCAGCTGCAGAGGAGAAACATCGCTCCTGTCTACATAGCAGGAATCACCCAGACATTCATTAACTGCATGCAGGCTATCAGGTAGGCTAAATGCATTAATATGTAGCCTAGCCCAAATGTTAATTCTCTCTGCATAGATTCTGTGCAGCCTTAAATGTTTGTCATTCAAACAATGAATTTTTCTATGAAGTTTAGATTAAATATATTCCCAGTAATTATAACACAATCTTGGGTTTAAATCAGATCATCAAATAAAATATAATGAACATGCTGGTCATTTGATAGTGGTCCTGACAGAAATGTATATTGCCATGTTATGAATAATTGCAGTAAGCCATATTGGTTCATTACACAATTTAGGCTAGTCCTTCAGAATATTGATTATAATGAGACATATTAAGACTTTTTTTAAATTACATATCATTGCATAGGTATGTGAGACCATTATGAGCCACGCCAAGGAGAGGTTTTCTTTCACCAAGCACCTCATCAGCACCACTCTGTTGCAAGGAGACTTGTTCCAACAACACAGCAGAAAGTTCCCAGATTCAGCACTGGAAACCACGGTGGAAGCCTATCCCTCATTGGACAAGGCCAGACTTAAAACAGAACTGTCCCTGATCTACAAGAATGAGGAGTTCCAGCGTTGTAGTGGTGCACTGGCTGTCTATCAAGTTTTGATGGAAAATAACCTTCAAGACACATTCACTGAAACTGTTAGTCTTTCAAACATTCTCATCACCACACCAGTGACAACTTCAGAATCAGAGAGGTGCTTCTCCACTTTAAAAAGGATAAAAACTTTTCTAAGAAACACTATGGCACCTGATTGGCTCAACGCCCTGGCATAGAGAAAAAACTCAACTTCCTGATTTCAACACCAGGGTTATTGAGAAATTTGCCACTCAGAAAGACAGATGAGAAAAATTCTTCTACAAATAAGAACTCACTCTCTCTCTCTCTCTCTCTCTCTCTCTCTCTCTCTCTCTCTCTCTCTCTCTCACTCTCATACAGACATACAAATACCCACGTACTCATACTCACCCACTTAAAAAACAAATTGTATGTACTCTCTCCTCACTCACTGCACAGTCCATCTTCACAAACACACACACACACACTGACTCAAAGTAGTAACATCACTCTCCCCCACTGGAGTTTGGACAGAGGAAATGCAAGGAGGTAATATGCCTAGTGTAATATTAACTTCTCAGAAACTCATACTAGACAATCACACATCTTTCTTGTCATAGTTTGTATTCACAGCAAGAGTGCTAACACTGTGTTTCACAGACACAAACCTAGCTTAGAAAACACACACACACACACACACACACACACACCTCATTTCATAGTCACTCTTGCACATAGAAATCTTACACTCACCTTAGAATCAGACACACACACCACTACTCTCTCCCTCTTTCTTTTCATACAATCACTCAGTCCCACACTCACCTTAGAAACCTTCCCCTAATCTCTCTCACTCATTCACACACAAAATAACTCGCTCTCTCACACACACACACACACACACACTGTTAATTTGTACAGATTCAGCTGAAATCATACCCTTGCTGTTTACTCATCTCAAGAACTTGAATGTTGTATTGTACTGGATACTATTTCTTTCCAAAGCATAAACAGAGCCTAATATATCTGTAAATTGTTAATTTACTTTATCTGTGAAACTGCTGATTTTGAGAAGGAAATTTAATTGATATATGATTGTGAAATTGCCGTAATTTTCTGACTGTTTGAATGCTTATACTGGACTAGGACGGGAAATCTATTGGTACATCAGCCCCACCAAGATTTTTTTCACCAGCCGCCAGTGGTTATTAGCATATGCTTAGCAGCTGGCCTGTCATGGGCAGTGCAGTTTCAAGTTTGAGTTTAAATAAAAGCACCAAGTGGTCTTGCTGTCAGCCCAGCATGCTGTCAGCCCAGTGCATGCCCTGCAGAGGGTAGAACAGATGCACCTTATATAAGACTTAGCAGCTGAACTGACAACTGCCTAGGGTCACATGTTCAAACAAAAACCAACGGTGGCTGAACTGTTAATGCTTTGTAGGACGCTGGATGTCTGTTCTCACGTCAAATTGGGCAAGTGACTTGAGAGCCAACTTTTTATACAAATTTTCTTGACTTTACCATTACCATTTATAAACTGCATTATCTTACGTTTGATTGTATGTAGTCTTTTCTAATAATTTGCCTTCCTCACACATTTAATGTACCATTCCTTGGAGCCATGCTATAGGAGGTTGATTTGTATTTATTTAAAGCACTTTTAACAGATGGTTCTTTACCATTTTTATAAATGACATATGTGAGTGTCAATAACCTTTCTAAAATGTAAAGAACAACATAATAAAGGATGTAGAACTCTTGTATGTATGTTATGTGAATGTTCTTTAAACCTTAAAAATGTTTTTTACACTCAGACTTTTTTTTAAAAGCATGGAGTGAAAACCATGGGGTTAAAAACACTTCTATGGCTTCACTCAAAGGATCCTTTGTAACACATTTTTGAACAGCAGGGTATATAGTGAACATTAAAACAGGCATATCTGTGTTCATATGTTATTTTCACCGTCTTATCTTTTTGCAGTGCTTTTGAACTTTGTGCTTCTTCATGTTAGTGCAGTACTTCAAGGAACATATTCAAGATGATGTTCATCTGCAGTAGCTAACTGAACTATTTCCTTTCATAATATCACTGCTATAAATGACATTTCTAGAGCAAATGAACCTGAATTCAAATGTTGTCTCTTCCAACAACCCAAAGAAATCTGAAATATTACATGCATAACTACAAGCAAATCCAAACTGTGGCTAAAATCCGGCGATAAGACTGTAGTCTAAATTGCACAGCAGCAATATTCTCAAAATGGCACATACTATGCTGTTAATAATTTTATGGATTTGGCAAACACTTATGAACAGCTTTTGTCATGCTAGAGAGGTACAGAGGTTAAAACAATACTAAAATGATGCTGACTCATAGCATAGGTGCTACAATGCATGGAATTCTCAGCTAGAAATGATCATGCATCATTAATGGAAAAATGAGTGAGAAGTCCCATTTGAGCAATCAGGGACGAGCTGAGAACTAAAACTAACGATTCCTTATCCTTTCCAGGTTCCATGAAGCTCCACTCAAAAACAAAGTAAACTTCATCTCTGAAATGAAAGGGTGACTTCTGTCTTCACTTCTGTGGTTTTCTTACCTGCACAGAGAGCTTTTTCTCTTCATTGGGTAGTATTCTGTAGGTATATACACAGTTCTGGTACCTGCATATAAACCAAACATTTCAGATAAGAATATAAACTAAGATAAGAATGATGACATTTACATGTAGACATTGGGATACGTCTAACATGGTAACCCATTTAATTCATGACGGAGTTTCGAGGCGGAAAGAGACTTCTGACAGGAAACCCTGGAATCACTGTACATGTGCAACCTTTTGCCATTTAGCCACTGACCACTGCATATGACCATTTGAAGAGAAAAGTATGACACTCTTGTCTGTTTCTTGATTTGTATTAGTAGACAGTATTTGCGTAAACATATTTAGCACAGGTTGCATAAACACAAGGTTAGTCTACAGAAAGAAGCTGCTAAGTTTATGAACTATTTTAAAGCAGCAAGTTAGAAAATGCTAGATTTGGCTAGCATTGCCATGCATCCCGCTGGTCTAGTTGATAGTTTAGCTGCAGCATGAGTAACTGTTGTACTCACAGCACACAGAGGGCATAAGCTCCTCGTATGGACTCGCTGTCTCTGAGGAGGAAGCTTCCATCCTTGTACTCTTTGGAAAGCAGGTTCTCCGCCATGAAGCGAGTGATATTGCCATGATACCACGGCTGGTGGGACGACATCTTGTCCACCAATCGCTTCCTGTTTAACTCCCTCTGCAGACCATCACCTGATCAGTGGTCTTTTGGCTGAAGCAGGCCGATCAGCAGGACGCCAGGTCACACTCGATGTTCCTTCAAGGCCTGCTTTATGACACAGTTTGTGTTGGACTTGCTGCTACTTCTCTCAGTCACTCTCTCTCTCTTCCTGTTAAAGCTGTAGGTCAAAGCTGTAAAATGTAAATCGCAACAAACTTCCTCATTCTGCCTACACATCAGAGAGAGAGAGAGCGATCTAGCCGCAGTTCAGCAGAAGTAAAAAATGTCAGTAGAAAATGAATAGAGGAGAGTTGGTTCGAGCCAGTGAGTACGTTGATCCATCTACTATATGTAGGCAACGGTAGACATTTACCATGTGATCATACATTCTGCAAGCAGTGTTCATTTTACCTTGGCTGTGATGGAGAGAAGCCAGTGGTGATGTGGAGGTTTTTTTTTTTTCACAAAAACTGTTTTGTTTGGCAAAGGCTTTTTTTTATGTCAAAAAGCATATTTTTTTTAGGTCAAAGTATATTTATCCAGTGCTACAAACACATATCATATACGTAGATGATTTGTTAGTGTTTTAAACTATGAACTATTTAGCTAAAATGTACTAAGACAGACAGGTAAATTGAGCCACTCATTCAACTTACTATACTGAAATGTATTATCGTGATGGGTGGATGAGATCTAACCTAGACAAAAGAGCTACCACATACCAGGTTGCTGGATGTGTGAATGAGGCTTTTCTGTTAGTTATGACACAACGGAATATCATTCCTGGATTCATGTCCACAAGGATTTCCCCATTAAACAGATATGTCTTCCCTTATGGAGAGTTGGAGACATCCATGGTGTCAGACAGGCCAAACCCCAAGCTACAGTTTGGAACTGCAGATGATCCAACCCCTCCTCATCCCCGATCACTACTGAGCAGTGTTGGGCAAGTTACTTCAAAACTGTAATGCGTTATTTATTACATGTTACTGTCATTTCAAAGTAATTCGTTACTTTGAAATGACAGTAACGTCCGGTGTACGGCCGTTCTGGACTTTTAGCTTATGAGAGATGCCCGTGACGGCCGTTCTGAACTTTTAGTATATGAGAGATGCCCATTGCGTGACGAATGTGTAGGCAGCTCAAAAATTCCCAAAAAGAAGACATGTCCGGGGAAAAGAGGATGTCTGGTCACCCTACTTCTCTCTCTGTTCTGTCGGACTACAAGAAGTGATACATTTTGCGCTGACTTCTCTCCTCTGCTGATCCCGCGGTGATTTTGGCGAATTTGTATGAAGAAAAAAAATCACTTCATTCCGGGTTAAAAATGCATTGTAACGCGTGTTACTGACATTTGTACCGAGTAAAATATTACCAATTTTTTTCTGTAATGCCTTACATTATTGTGTTACAGCAAAAAGCAATGCATTACAGTAATTCGTTACTTTTGTAACGCGTTACTCCCAACACTGCTACTGAGCTGTCTTAATCAAGCTCCACACATGAGTGTTTCTCACCAGGAGACAAAGATATGAGTCCCAGTCACACTGTATATGTGTCCCCAGATGACGTCTTACCCTTCCCCAAAAGCTGCATCCCAGGCCACAGTGAAAGTGTGTGAAGACAAGAATCCTTACTGATACACCTGAAAAGCAGGCCACTGAAAGGGCCCCTGAGGAAAAATAAACAGCAAGGGAAAAAAGAAAGACATCATAGAAGGAAAACTCAAGAAGAAACAAATCAAGAAAAAAAAATCAGCTCTGAGGAGATTGATGTTTCCATCCCACTTGATGACACATCTGACCTCTGAGGATGAGAGAAGTGACCCTGGCAGCACGGATGTGTGATTGCTATTTTTATTATTGTTCTGTTATTGTAAATTTGAAATGCACAAGCTACTGTTACATTGGCATGATTGAGAAAATTTAAGGTGAAATTCAAAAGCGCCAAATTTCTCAGACGAATCCAGGAAAGCAAGGCCAATGAGAAACTCACTTTTTCAAGAAAAATGATGTGGCACAATCTCTACAAAATGGTGTGCTGAAGAAGCTACCTGAACCTCAAATGGCTGGAGGAACTGCACGGAAGCAGCAACATTTTATATTACCCTGCAACCTTGAGTGGTAGAATTGAGTAATTCGTTGTTTAGTATGAAAGTAGGCCCAACTGTTCACTTGAGTCAAGTTACAGAATTGTTCTTGCCCACATTTTTGTTTTATCCTACATTCTGTGTGACGACTTATTTTGTGAAAATTAGCTGTGCGCCTACTTGTGTGGTGGCAGTGTTATGCCACTTCAGATCTAGGTATTCTTTGATGGTTGGAATTTGTTATTCTCATATTTATACAGTAAAAATACACTGGCCAATTTTCCCCCAGATGGCGCAGTTTACCCACTGCCTCAGATCAATTCTCTCATAAGCTGGGTCAATTTGTGTCCAAATTGTACCCAAAGTGTCAATATTTTATGTGGCCACCAATTTTTTTCCAGCACTGCCTTAACTCTTTTGGGCATGGAGTTCACTAGAGCTTCACAGGTTGCCACTGGAATCCTCTTCCACTCCTCCATGTCGACATCACAGAGCTGGTAGATGTCAGACACCTTGCACTGCTCCACCTTCCGTTTGAGGATGCCCCACAGATGCTCAATATGGTTTAGGTCTGGAGACACGCTTGACCAGTCCAGCACCAGTTTGGGGTTGTTATCATGTTGGAATTCCTGCCCTGCGGTCCAGTTTTCAAAGGGAGGGGATCATGCTCTGCTTCAATATGTTGCGGTACATGTTGGCATTCATGGTTCCCTCAATGAACTGTTCCCCAGTGCTGGCAACCCCCCCACCACCATGCTTGAATATGGGTTCCAGTAATCCATGTCCTTTGTCTGCTTGTCTTCAGTAAACTGTTTACAGGCTTTCTTGTGCATCAACTTTAGAAGAGGCTTCCTTCTGGGACGACAGCCATGCAGACCAGCTTGCCATGAGGTGCCATGTTGAACTTCCAGTGACCAGTATGAGAGAGTGTGAGGGAGATAACGCCAAGTTTACCACACCTGCTCCCAGTTCACACCTGAGACCTTGTAACACTAACGAGTCACATGACACCAGGGAGGGAAAATGGCTAATTGGGCACAATTTGGACATTTTCACCTTGGGGTGCACTCACTTTTGTTGGCAGTGGTTTAGACATTAATGGCTGTGTGTTTAGTTATTTTGAGGACAGCAAATTTACACTGCTCTACAAGCTGTTCAATGACTACATTGTATCAAAGTGTCACATAAGTGTCACATAATTTAATCATAGCCATAATTAAAAAGATATAATAATAGCCACACTACAACTTTGTACACAGTCTACAGTTATAATACACTAAAGACAACAAGCAAGAAAAAAAACTGTGTAAATGTAAATGTGCAAATGTACTGAAGAGAGTAGAGAAGAAAAACAGTGCAAATGTACTGAAGAGTATACCTTCAATGTAAACAAATTATCAGGTTAACCTTATGTATGTAGGGCAGAGCAGGATGTGGAGTACACAGTTCAGTGTGGGGGAGCAGCATGGTGTTCAGGAGCCACAATTAGGACGTTTACAACATTTAGGACATTACACATTTAAAACATTTTCACCGAAAGACTCGAAACTGCTGCAGTTATGTGTGGAGTGTTTCAGTATAGCATGCTAGCAAAATCTTGTAAAATAAATTATGTAGAACTCTAAGAAGTTCTGAACTTATTTTAGCACTCGTTTTTCAGTAAGTGACAGAGTGTTTCATTATAGCAAGCAGGTTAGATCCCTAATCTGCAGTTAGAAACACGCAACATCCTATCATCGACAGTGTGTCTGGGCATTCTCAGTCACACACACACACACACACAAACAAAGCATTAAGAAAATCTCTTTCTTGAATAATAAGAGGGGGATTCCGACACTGGAATGTTCTCAGAGGAGTTTTATTACTTGCAAGGGAGCAACATACAATCACTCAGGCACTGGCTGCATTTGTCCGAGAGGCAATCTCTTTGAGTTGCTTTTATACACAGAGACTAAAAAGAGTCTAGTAATATATATGTGCGAATACCATATAGGGTGCGGTTGTTTGTGCACAGCAAATATCAAGAAAAGAAATGACAGATATTAAAACATGGTTATACTAGGAACTGTTCCATGCGATATGTGGATCATAACTAAAACAAAGTGGTTAGGTGGTTAAGCCCAGCTTTCAAGTGCACATAAAGGTCAGAACATATATGTACTTTTCAAAAACTCAGTCTAAGAAAGATGTAACTCTAAGAAAGAATAAGTGCACTTTTTCCAACCCACAGTCACACATAGAGGACTAATACCCAAGAATGTGTATCATCCCTTCAAATAAAACAAATGCATCCAGAGAGAGAAGCATTTTTCAGGCTGAGAAAGTGTTTTGCAATTTTTAAACCATGTGGAGGATGCCGTGATATTGAGGCTAAGAGAAAGTGTACAAGACAGTGAGAGTGCAAACAAGAGGGAGAGAGAGATAAGCTATCTGCTAAAAATCTGCCGCTTGAGTCACTCCTCAAGTACAAGTGAAACTGTACTCCCCACACACACACATCACCAACAACCCCCCCTCCCAACAATTCAGACTTTCAACACAGCTGTAAATACACTTCTATTTATTAATTAAATATTTAATGCTTTCTTGTGTTCAAAATAACTTTTCTGATTTGAAACTTGCCCTTAATGCAAATAAAACCAAAACCATGCTGTTTTCTAAAACTAAAAGTAAATCAGAAGTCCTGCCCTCTGTGACCACTCAAGATGGAACAGTTATTGAAGTAGTTAACTGTTTTAAATACTTGGGTGTTTTAATTGATGATTCTCTTACTTTCAAAGCGCATCTCAAAATAAGCTTTTATCTTAGAAACAAGTTGTGTTTCTCGTCCAATGCTAGAAAGAGACTTGTGGCTGCCACATTTTTGCCATTACTGGACTATGGAGATCTTTTATATATGCATGCAGGGGCGTCGCACACGGGGGATGGGGGGGTTTCAACACCCCCACTTTTGCTGAAAGGCGATTCCATCCCCCCCAGTCGGCACGCAGACTTATTCTCAAAAGCACGCCAGTGATGGTGCACATCAGTGACAAGGGAACGAGGCGCAGTCTGCTAAGTCCCGTTGCACACTGTTTTAGAGACCTGGAAATCGCGTCCGGCCGGGGTTTTAGAATTGTCGGGGATTTTGAGCTGCCTAAACTTTCGTCACGTCATGGGCATCTCTCATTAACTAGTTACTGTCCTGGCATCTCTCATTACTAGTGACTGTCCTACACGCTTGTTCACCTCCACTCGCGCTGTGGACCCGAGATAACCGAGCGAGGGGGGGGGGCGCTCGATATCAGCAGTACAAAATGCCTAAACACCGCTGTAAATTCACAAACAATTTACAAAAAGAAACACGTGCTGTCGTTGGAATGATCAACTGTGTAAAAATAAATGAGTAAAATTAAACCTTTTAATGTTCTTGCTATAAAAAACATCCACTATCATCCACTGCCAAACTGTGAAAATATTTTCAAATGCACTTCAGAAATAAAATGCTATCCATCTAAAGAGTCTTCAGAGACTCTTTAGACAAAAAAAAAAAGGTTTTGGAGTCTCCTTGAATTGTACATCAGTTTTTATGATGTTAGCAAAACATCCAAGGCACAAAAGCATTCCATGCAGATGTACTGGGTTTTCATTTGCAATGGTTTTTGTTTGCCTCACAATATCTGTATGCATTTTTTGCTTCTGTGAGCTGGACCCAATCTTAACTCAGGGGTACTCCCTGCATTCTACATGCGGAAGTGGCACGGATGCCCTGTTGTTGCAGTGTCTGATGGGGTGTAATGGTACTAAAGACCTGAAGCCTGACAGCTACACCCTAGTATACTACAGATCTATACATGTATCCAGAGAATCCTGCTGTTATCCACACTTTCAAACACAAGGGTTTTTTTTTTTGGTTGGTTTTTTTGTATGAAAAGTTTTCTCAAGTGTTTCTGAACTTACCATTACCTGGCTCCAAGTATAAGTCAACAAAGTGAAGGCACCTCAGAATTTGTTCAAATCTGGAAACCGGCATTCAGTAACAAATCGAGATGTGGCCCTTCCCGGGACGACCAGTACAGCCTTGAGCCAGGATATGACTTGACCTAGAAAAGTCTTCAGCTCCTCATTTTTCTGATTTTTTACTGATGGATGGGAATCCCACTCTACTGATGGATGGGATTAAGGGGTCAAACAAATGATGCAGAGAAAGAGATGAACTACAGTCTGCATTTACATCTAAACTAAGTGGGGCTCATAAAATGTTCAATAAGTGTAGGTAGATGTACCTAGTAGATGGTTTTAGGACAACTATTATAAAGATTTTGGTAACAGAAGTGGCCACTTAGTCAACCATTCACAGATATGGAACAAATGTCTGGGAAAGTAATACACTGGAATTTCCAGTCATTCTCTAATAGCTTTGCCATATACTCTTCTTTCATTCTGTCTGTTGCCTCTCTCATTCCCTCTAATTTGGAACTGTGTGTTTTGTGTCAAACTTCTTATAAAATCATTAAATGCAGTGGTTTCCTTATGACAGAATAAGCTAATATACAATCTGAAATATTTACTGAACGAGGTGAATGTATGACAGAAGTGAATAACATTGATTATGGCATCTGTCAAGAGGTGGGTAAGTAAGTGAACAGCCAGTTCTGGAAGTCGGAGGAGCAGGAAACCGAAAAGGAACCAAAAAGATCTTTAACGAGACTATAATGGTGACGGCTAGACAACGGTCATTACAGAGAATCTCCAAACCGGCAGGTCTTTTGAGGTGTTCCCGGTATACTGTGGTCGGTACCTACAGAAACTGATCCAAGACAGAACAGGTGATCCAGTGACTGATCATGTAAGCCAAAGGCTCAGCGAAGGCTAGCCTGTCTAATCTAATCCCACAGAAGAGCTTCTGTAGCACTAATTGCTAAAAGAATGAATCCCAGCTATGATAGAAAGGTGTTAGGACATACTGCATTTCAGCTTTCAGTGTATGGAGCACCAGACCAGTCAAAGTGCCCATGCAGACCCGTCTACTGCCAAGAAAATGCCTACAGTGGGCAAGTGAGCATCAGGATTGGACCATATAATGAAAGGTGGTACGGTTTGATTAATCTTTTTTTTTTTTTACATTATGTAGATGTGTGGAGAAGAGATGTTACCGGGGTGTTATGTGAAGAATTCAAGCCAGTAGTGGCAGTTTCATTTGGGGCAATGTTCTACTCTGACATCTTGGGTCCTGGCATTTATGTGACCCAAGATCTAAACATTATTGCAGACTAAGTAAATGCTTTCATGGCAACAGTATTTCCTAATGGCAGTGGTGTCTTTCAGCAGGATAATGCGTCCTGCCACACTGCTCAGGAACGGCTTGAGGAACATGAGGATGTTGACCTGGTCTCATATTTAAATCAGTGAGGGGTGATAGTCAAAGTAACTTTTTTTTTTCCCCCTTAATATTTGAAATTCTTGCCCTTGCATCACTCTCCATGGTGACATGAAACCATCCTGGAAATTGGCATGGCAAATCAAAACAATTTTAATGAAAATGCCTGTTTCCAAATTAATGCATTACATTCACACATCTTAAAAGGGAATAAAGCTGCTCAATCGCATTTACTCTAAATTACAGTGCAGCTTGAGAGCAGCTTGCTCTGAACACAAACCAGAGAGACGCTGTCTCCAACCTTATTGTTCCCCTGTCAAAGGAAATTCAAAGCACTTGTAGCTGCCAGCCTAACAGCTCTAAAACAAACTGCCTGTACATTCTGGACAGCTTCAAACAGCTGGTCTTATCTGCCTGCTTCCAGCTTTCCTTAAACACAAGTTTCCCGGACTACACTCCACTGGAATAAAGATATAGCTCAGGACTAGGTTTAATCCCTATTCAGAAAAACCTTTTGTGTCTTACCGTACTCCAAGAACATTATGCAACTAGACAATTTCATTTGCTCTACCGGAACATTTTAAATGACTTCAGCTACATCCGGAAAGCACCCTTCCGCTGTCAAAGAATTTGAAATGGAACATCCTGTCTCCTTTTCCTTACTCTAGTCGTGACAATGAAATTATACAAAGTAAAATGACCAGCATTATTCATAAAGCCCTCATGTAGTCAGTAGACTGAGGCAAACGGCTCATTAATCACACGGAGATCGTAAGCAGCCACAACTCTGCTAAAGCCTTTGTTCCTTTGTAATAATTTAGCAACGGTCCGATTATCAGGCTCGGTCATCCCTAAAACACCTGTGCTAAAGCCATTTGGCTCCTTTCATGTATTAGTCATTCCAGATTTAAACAGAACATTTCCCTTAAATTTTACAAAGACTAGTAAAATGTTTTATGTACAACAGTCAGATCAAGCATGCTTTTTGATTACCTCTTTCTAAAAGGTCAAGGAAAAAGGGGCTGGCGTATCAAGAGAACCAGTAAAACGGAAAACTGAAACTTGGCGCGTGGTGTTCAGAAGTTGTTTAATTGTGGTCTAGGTTCAGAACACGCTTTATGTATTCAGAAAACAGATGGGCCCATAACTACCCACTGGTTCATTCATAGAATTCCAAGATACATGGCCTATACAATCATTTTAGCTTCCACAGAGGTTTCAGTAACTTCTAACACAAACATCTGCTGTCTACTGTTGGTGTTAATGTAGTACACAGACAAGTCAGTCGAATGCATGTCAATCAAATGCACAAACAGGATGCCACAATGTCCTTTACTTGATGTTTTACTTTGTGCGTCATGACTCAGAAGACAGCAGCACCTGATGATGGAAAGAAAGGGAAAAAAAAAAAAATTAATCTGTATACACAAGGAACCATTTATCCATTGTATTAACCCATCCTAAACCTGAGCAGTCAGTGTACAACTGCTGTACAGTGTACAACTGGGTAGATTTAGGTACCGAAAGACACTTTAGATGGTGTCCCTCACACAGGATCCAGGCACATGGAGAAGCCTTTTGACCCCAGTTTTAGCAAGGGGTTGCTGTACCCCCCTGTTATGGCCACTAGAGACACAGACAGCCTCCAGTGGGCAAAGCATAGGAGGGAAAGCCAAAACAGCTGCCTAAATGAACCCAGGTCATGTGAGGTGTCTTGTCTGGACCATGAAAAAGTTTCCTTGATTTAAGGGCAACATAAGGGTTTGCTTACCAAGCTCCAAGTCACATCAGGCCTACTTTCATATGTGCCCCACACGACTTCAGGACCTGTGAACAAGCAAGTATCATAGTTTAAATTTGTTCAGTGTAATTCCCCAAAAGCATGAGCAAAGCCGTTATAGGTTTGTTTCTCCCGACAGGATCCGAAGCAAGGAATATTCAGCCTTTACTTCAGGTTTTTGAGAGAATTATTCTCCCCCCCTGTGTTAACCAGTTAGGACATGGTAAGTCTTAAATGGGCAATAAAGGGGATGGATGAAAGACCAGCATTTTCTTTACGACTCACCTTCTGTCCCACTTCATGTAGCACTCTCCATTCCTGCCGGGTTATACGTTCTAATTCCGCTCATCTGCAAAATAGCAAAGTATTCACATCTGAGCACACACTTTAATAGGACTTCTACAAGAATGTTACATTTAAGCAGCCTTTATTAAAATAGCCTTTGGGGCAAATTAAAGTATTTCTTCACAAAATCCATCACATGCCACATCTGACTCCTTATTCTAGCACACATTTAGAACGTGCATGGTCTTACATTAGCTTTGGTGGGGGTGGGGGGGGGGACAAATATTGACCAAAAACCCTACCTTTGCAGCTCCAGCATAGAAAGCATTTTCAACCTGGAGGCTCAAAATCCCAACCTAAAACACACAAAAAGAGAATTTAGGTGGCATCAGCACTGCAGACTGAGAAAGAGGCCTAGGTTGCGATGCTAAACCTCAAGCTAGATAGCTACTTAGCTAGCACCTCCACGTGTTAAAGCAGGACCAACCATGATCAGCCCACGTGCTCATGGAATGAACAAATCTCATCATGCTCTCAAATAACTACTTTTATTATGTTATTATGGGTTGTAACATAAAGTGTAGTGTACAAGCTGCACTACTGCCGAGCTACACACGTGTTAATCGAGCTATTAAAAAAAAAAAAACTAGAAAGCCATTTAAACACTCTCCTCACTAACAAATGCACCTAAAAGCAAAATGAGTAAAATATGCATGCTCGAAACAGAACAGCCTTGATCAAAAGAGCCCACTGTGTTGTAGCCAACATAAATATGTTGCTAAAGATGCAATTCTAACCTGTGTCAGCCATGACTCTACACACGTCCTGTCCCTCTGGCAGGCAGCAACAAAAGACCGTGATCAGGACTGTGCAGGAAGAACTAAGTAGAGACTTGAATCATGGGACTTTTAAAGGCACAGGCATGCTGGACCAGCTGCAGCAGACACTGAGAAGAACATCGGATTTAACCTCATCCTCTCATCATCTGCTGCTATTTTATTATATATATTTTTTATTTGTATTGCATTAACACTGTTATTTTTGCAGTACTGATAAAATGTTATTTTGCTACCGTGATGTTCTTGTTGTTGCACTATTGTTTATTGTCTACTTTTTTATTCTATTGTCTTATTATTGTTTATTCTTTCTTGTTGCACCTAACAGGTGCTAATGACAAAAGAATTTCCCTCGGGATAAATAAAGTTCTTTTTTTATCTTATTTTGTTTAGTGGAGTAGGTATCAAAGAGTTATATGCTTTTTTTTTTTTTTTTTTGCAGCGAATGGGTAATAAATGTTTTACAAGCAAGTAAATGTTGTACCTTGTACTTTGTTGAGAAATGCATATCTAAACCAGTTTACATTTTTTTACTACTACAGTATTATTATTATTAGTAGTAGTAGTAGTAGTAGTAATAGTAGTACTAGTATTGTTGTTGTTGTTGTTGTTGTTGTTGCTTGGCATGTGTTTATTATTGTAGCTTTCTGCAATGTCATGTATATGTTTGGTTGCAAATCTAATTTGTTTAGACCTTTTTGTAGTGCATGTTTGATGACGCCAGTGCAAGACAGAACAATGGGGACGGTGAGCACCTTCTCAATTCTTCAGAGGTGGTGTATTTCATGTGCCAAGTTTGTGTATTTGTGTATTTTATCTGTGTGTGTCTTTTGTAGGTTTTGTGTGTCTGGTATGGCGATGTCTATAATGTACGAGGTTTTGTTCTGTTTGTCAATCAGTGTGATGTCAGGTCTGTTGAGATGGATGGCTCTGTCTGTGATAATGGTTCTGTCGTAGTACAGTTTGTGTGTTTTGTTCTCCAGTACTGTGTTAGGTATGTATTTGTAATATGGTGTGTGTCTGTCTATTAGTTGATGTTGTAGTGCTAACTGTTGGTGCATGATGTTTGCAACCTGATTGTGTCAGTGTGTATAGTCTGTGTGTGTCAGTAGTTTGCAGCCAGATGTGATATGGTTGATTGTTTCTTGCGCAGTGTGACAGTATCTACAGGTGGTGTCTGTGATGCCTGTGTCCTTCAGTGTGTATTTTCTATAGTTTCTAGTGTTGGTGACTTGGTCTTGAATAGCTAACATGAACCCTACAGTTTCACTGACCGCTCGTTTATCGGCATGAGGCTGGCTGAGCTCATAGGGGTGTCTGCCATGAAGTTCTTTCTGGCTCCATGTTAGTTTTTTCTCATGTGAAGTTGGGATATCTTCTGTTCTGTTGTGTGTGCTGTGTAAGTTAAGTGGAGTGCAACTGGTGTCTTCTAGGACTATGGCATTGTGTAGTGCTGATGTGTTCTGTTTTGTGCAGATGAAGCTTCTCAGTAGGTTTATTTGTGTGTTGTGTAGGTTTGGTATGTCGATGAGGCCTCTTCCGCCTTCAGCCCGTGGGAGGGTGAGCCTCTCCACGGCTGATTTTCTGTGATGTTGTTTATGTTTTGTTAAGAGTGTCCGTGTTTTCCATTGGAGCTGTTGTAGTTCAGTGGTTGTCCAATTTATTACTCCAAAGGAGTGTGTTAGTGTTGGTATGGCATATGTGTTGATGGCTTTGATTGTGTGATGTGAATGTAGTTGGGTTTTTAATATTTGTGTAAGGCGGGATGTGTACTTTTGTGTGAGTGTGTGTTTAATTTGTTTATGTTCCGTTAGTTTGGCCTGTTGGAATCCTAGGTACTTGTAAAGTTCACCCTCTGTCATGGCATCAATTTGGTCACCAGTTTGCAGAGTGAAGCCTCCTTCCCTCAGTGTTCCTGTTCTGTGTAATGTGTTTTACATTTGTCCAGGCCAAACTCCATGTGTATGTCCTGTGAAAATGTTTCTGTTATGTGTAGTAGATGTTGTAAATATGTGTAGGTTCCTGCATATATTTTCAGGTCATCCATGTAGAATAGATGTGAGAGGGTATACTTTTGGCATGGGTTTGGGATTTTATATCCATACTGTGTGTTGTTGAGTCTGTTTGATAGTGGGTTAAGGGCCAGACAGAACCAGAGAGGACTGAGTGCATCTCCCTGAAAGATGCCTCTTCTGATGTGGCTTGTGTTAGTTTGTATTGTTGTGTTGTTGATGTGAAGGTGTAGTGTTGTTCTCCAGAGTGTCATCAGTGTCTGTAAGAATTGTATGATTGTGGGGTGTATCCTGTACATGTGTAGAATCTGTATTAGCCACGTGTGTGGGACGCCATCAAAAGCTTATTTGTAATCGGATGTATGCAGTGTGTAGTTGTGTCTGTTTTTTATGTACCTGTTTGAGCACGACAGAATAAATAGTTGTTCTTTACAGCCCATATGTTTCCTAAGACTTTTTTGTTGTTCTGTGAGTATGTGGTTGTTGTTATTATTATTAGTAGTAGTAGTATCAGTAGTAGTAGTAGTAGTAGTATTAGTATTACATTAATTTATTATATATTTATTATATTATATATGTTGAAATCTGCACTTGAAAAGTAAATATTTGTTAAGTGCATATCAAAAAGTCTATTTGATAAAGTTTTCAGTCACCTTTATCACTGCACTCGTTTGTAATTTTACATATTTAAATAATTTCCCTAAACATTGTTCTGTGATTGGTTCCAAAGTAGAACATCGGTCGCTTGCGAAGCAGGCAATCTTATCTCTTATTGGTGAAAGGATCTGTCGATCACAAGTAAGTCCAACCCCTTTCCCATTCACTGAAGTGGTTCTCCATCAGAGTGGGCGGGGCTTGGGCGGTCCATTTGGACTTTGCTGGCTAGTTACCTGCCAAGAGCAGAGATGTTTACTGATAATGCTTCCTGTAGTTTCATCTGACGGCTGAGTTTTTAGTGCACAAAATGTACTGAGATCAGTGGTTTAGACATCTGAGTTTCAGGCTCGATCTTGATATCACTCTCACTGATGCATATATTGCGTTGAGAGCGAAATATTTGCATGTTGTGTGTCTGAGTCAGAGCTGTCTATCAGACAGGGGCTGCAGTTGGCCTCTTGGTCCAGGCTGCGAGAGGTCTACCTTGCTCTGCAACTTCCAGTCATGTTTGTTTTGTGAAGATGGACGCGAGGGGTACCCTGTGAACTAAATGACTGTCAGAAATATCGCCTCCATTTGTAATATGGTGAGTAAACCATATATACATCGACCGTTAGCTTGTTAGCCCGGCTAGCTGGCTAGCTCAACGCTTCCCTGTTGCAGGGATGCTGATGTCCTCACTCATTTTTCTCATTGGTCCTGGAAGCCGAGTGCATGGAAGTGTCAAATGCATGGCCTGGAGAAACTTGCATCTCCATAGTTTATTAGAGTTTTGATTTTGATTTACCATCTGTGTCCCTGTTAGGCCACTACCTGTGCGTCATTATATTCCCTAATGCTCTCTAATTCTGGCCAGTTTGCTGGCTGTATTCATTGTTTGTAAGTATTCCTTGCTTGGGATGCTGGTATAGAAAACGGGGAGAATAGATATAGTCTGAGAAGGATATTTCTTTTGTTTAGGAAGTTGTTTTTGATGTTTTGGAACAGCTCACTACTAAGCTAGGCTAGACTGGCGTTGCCATGGAGTCTGACGACGCGCTGTGTGTTATGGACTTCAGTGAAGAACCTCATTCACTTCCACTAAAACTCAGATGTGTAATTACTTTTATACTATGGATGAGTGTTTCTCAGCCCTGAGGCAACCTGAACATGTTAGTGTTTCCCCCGCCTGTTAATAAGCAGATTACTTGATCATGTGTGTCGGAAGCAGCGAAAACACTCAGTTGTGCAGGGCAGAGTGCTCCAAAGAGCAGGATTGAGATGCACTGCTGTAGAAAGCTAGAAGTTCGTTAAGGACAGGAGGCCAGACTATGGGATTAATCATCTGATTTTATTACACAAACCTAAGAGTTTATACCTGCAATGCAGCTTCTCTGAGACAAACATGAGTAGAGGACCCTTGAACAGAAGTACAACTTAGCAATGTTCACCATGACCAAGAGGATACTTCTCAGTAAGCCTGTAAATTTAACCCAAACGTTAAGCCTGTGCATTAGGAGAAAAGTTAGGAATGATAATGATGTATCCTGATAAAAAAATACACAGTGCTTGATTTTTGCAATAAATAATGAATAGTGTCAACACTAGATTGGCCACTTTGAACCATGCAAGGCCCACCCAGTTGCTGCAAAGCAAACATGGTGATCCTTAAATCATTTTTCTGCTCCCAACAAAATCCATACTTCTTTTTATTAATAGTAAAAAAGTTCAGCAGAGCTGAGATCAGTGTTCAGTGATTAATATTGTAGGACTGGTTTGCTGTGGCTGTTTTTAAACTGATCCCAGTGTGGTAATGGTTAGGGATGCTCTGATCGATCGGCCGAAGATCGGTATCGGCCGATAATCATTTTATGACTCGATCGGTACTCGTTAAACTTGGCCGATCTTAGGAACCGATCACAATTGATGACGTCAATGCGTG
>JBBIGA010132945.1:0-21982 GCA_037576975.1 Alestes dentex | reverse complement strand
CAAAACTGAGCTGCTTTCCAATTGGCCCGTTTGAGTAGGGGGCGTGTCCCTCACCGTGCTGCTGCTGACACAGTTCAATTCGCCACGCATTCTGCAGCATGTATTGGACCTGTTGACGGCATTCTTTAATTAAAACAACGCATAAGTTCCATTCTTATTTAATTTTCTGCTTGGTAAGACCAAAAACTGCATAGGTGGCTTATTAAAAAGCAGACATTTTCAACTTCTGTCGCTAGCAGCCTAGCACCGCTGCTACCAACACGGAGCACGCCCGTGTTACTTTTTGGCCCCCCCCCAGATAAGCCAAATGCCCACCCACACATGATGTTCTGGTCACACCTCTGATTCTTTTACCCCTGTTGTTCCAGTGTGTAGCTCTGAGTGGCTGTGACGAGCCAAACAGCAAACTCGAACAGTGCTTTATTCTTAATGTTAGTTAATTTGTTAAACAGCAGCTTTCTAACGTGCTACACTGATGGACTTTGATTAAAACATTCACTTAAGGATCATAAAAAAACTGATTTATCAAGCAATAATGAAATAGGTCAAGTTTTCTTTTTTCACAGTTTTAGCTAAAAATCGCGGGAAAAAAATCATCTCCTAAAAGGGCTCCCCAGTTACTCCCCGCTGAAGCTCTGCTCCAGAGCTGTGCATGGAGGATGCTCTATTTCACCTCAGAGCTCGGAGCATAAAAGTGCTTGACTAACCACTTAATTGTGCAAATATTTATTGTTCAATGTTCAGCAAAACAGTATTAACTCTAGCCTCCTAAGTGTTCATTTAGTAAGAAAGTGACATATTTTAGGCTGGAATGTCAATGTCAGGAAAGAGAAGGAGAAACAACAGGGCTATATCCTTTGCACCCAGGTTGCAGAGCTCCATTTTAATTGTAAAGACAGGGTCTGTAGACTAAGGGGAGTGAAGCTAAGGGAAAAACAGTCATCGGACTTCTAAAATATGACCGGGAAAAACAAACCTCTTCTTTCTAGGAACTGATTTCAAATGCTGGATAGAGCTCATTGGAAGCCAGAAAAGCTTTGGGTAGAACTCAGAGATGGTCCTCAAAGATAAATCTGAGAAATTCCTGAAGAATTAAATAAAAGGACACAGTGGAAACTGCAAAAATGGAAATATGAAGCCAAAATCAGGGCAGGATAACTCCAAAATGGAAACAAATCTGGAGAGCAAGAGTGATTTTTTAGAAGATATGTCAGGAGTCGGTATATTAAGAATCGCAGATTTTAAGGAGCAACTGTTTAATACCTAAATTAAATACTAATATTTAATACTTACATTTTACTCTATATTTTAAAGGGGACATATTATGCAAAACTCACTTTAGTTATAATAGGTCTATGGGCTGTACAAAACATGTTCATGAAGTTCTTTGCACAAAATCACTCTCACAGAAAGAGATCTCACCAGCTTTATTCTTCACAGTTTCAGGCCCTTTCAAAATGAGCTGTTTGGACGGAGGGCCCAGTGTGATGTAATACACTGGGCCAATTTGCATAGAACCGCCCCCCATCTGTCGAGCCCCCACCCGCTAGATTAGTCAAAGATCTGCCATTTTGTCTGGTAGTTTTACGAGCACGTATCCGAGTGCTATGTCTACACGCAAATGCAAGTCACACATGAAGTGTTGTGTTGTTGCTGCAAAGAACAGCACAAATCCCTACACTTTCTCCCAGACAAAGAAAACTGAAGAACTGTGTGGCTCCATTTTTCCATGTCCCAGCAACAATTGGTTTCGTTCTACCTTATAAAGTTCCACCTTAAGTATTTAAGGTAAGTATCTAATCAGCCATAACATTAAAACCAACTGTCTAATGTTGTGTGGGTTCCCCTCGTGCTCCCAGAACACCTCTTACCCATTGAGGCATGGACTCCTCTGAGGAATGTATTAGGAAGACCTGAAGGTCTTAAATGTGAATGAACAAAAGATTATTACAACAAGAGAGACTTCTGGGCTCACCATCAACGGTGAAGGTGTAGAAGACAGTTTTTGTTTGCCTGGATCAATTATTAACAACGATGAATCCAACATCCGACAAATACAACACACTGGCAGAAGAAGGATGAAGGAGCTTGAGAATATCTTCACACGTAATAATGTGTCTCTACAAACAAGGATCAAAGCTGCCAAGGCTTTGATCTCTTCTGTGGGTCTTTATAGACATGAACCCTGGACAATGAAAAGGCGGTACAGGAAAAGTGCTGATGCCTTTGTACTTTGGTTTCTGCAGAGACTTGTGGGAAGAAGTTGAACAAAGCAAAAAAAAAGAAACAAAAGGATTAAATCACGTCTCGCACCTTTCTGAAAGCCCAGATAGCCACGCTGAAGTTCTCACTTTGGACCTATAATAGGATGGACCGGTTTACTGAGAAAGCCCATTATGCTCAGAAAGGTAAAAGGAAGACCAACAAGGAAGGCCAACAAGATGGTTGGCCACAATCAAAGGACTCAGTAACTATATAAACCTATATATTCAGGATAACCTTGTGTGTGCTCCATGCTTTTATATGGGCTGCACGTCTTTAGTGTGTTTGCTCTGGTAGTGAAGTTTTAGTTTTCCTGGAACTAGACCCACTTTTGTTCTTCGTAATGACTTCCTGGGGATACGGCACCTCTGGAATCCAATTAGATGAGGTTGTTTGTGGGTGTAGAATCCAATTAGAGGTTGTGTGTATTTGTGTGTGCTCTTTTCTGAAAGTAAGTACAGAAGCAACATTCTGATATATCTTATCGTAGTTTTTCTTTTTCCCTTATTATAGAAGTACACATACAGAATTTTGCTGTGACCAGCGACGTATTCCACAATTTCGTATTCCACAATTCCACACTTCTCCTCAGAAACACCCCTCAGGCTGAGTCAGGTGCTTCAGGTTCACATTCGGTTCGGCGGGATCTTAGCCACACAACTGTAACGTTTGTCCGCCCTAATAACTGTAGCCCCACAATAAATACTCTAGTGGGCGGAGCCTAGTCAAGGCAATTGTAGACTTATTTGAGTGTGAGGCTTGAGGACGCACACTTCTGCATGAGTGTTTGTGGAATTGTTTGTGGGTGTTTTTTGTGGGCTGGGTGAATTGTTACCATGGTAACAGCAACATTGTTTTTCACACAGTGATGTGTACAAAACGGATCATGTGCCCCACAATGCAGAGCTGCTCATGGAAGACCACGCCCACCTCACAGTCGGCTTGGAGACACAAGAGAGGCTCCTCCTACTTTTCACAGACTCGCTCATCATCGCCAAAACCAAGTAAGCAATTGTGTGTGTGTGTGGGGGGGGTGTCTGTGTGTGTGTGTGTGTGTGTGTGTGTGTGTGTGTGTGCGTGTGTATGTTTTACAGAGTCTCTTCAAGTCCTCTGGCGATGTTTTTTTTATTATGCACAGTCAGCACTAAGGATACCCATAAGAAAAGGTCATGAAGAAATGTAATTTCCTTCCCTTCTTTTCATCCTCCCTTTGCCAACATTACAGCACTGACACTTATCATATGATGCTTAATTTGACTGGGGCTTACAGAACAAGCACTCTCCGTACAGAACCTCCAGGGTCCTCTCTTTTACAATGACATTTCTCCTTATCTGCAGAGACATTCATGAGCGCTTTGTAGTCTGACATACGTCCCTCACAAAAGTAAACCCAGACTTACATTAAAAACTGCTTGCAGACTGAGACTCTGCCAGAGCTGAAGTTTGTCTTCCACCAGGACCCTCTCAGATCACACAGAGAGGATATAGAGGACACTTTGCTTTGTGTTAGTTGTGAAGTTTGTGTTAGTTAAGTTAGTTTAGGGCATTAAAGTGGAGTCTATTATTCTAAGAGCTTATTAAATAGGTGGGTCTTCAGTCGGGAGACAGCAGGGGTCTCAGCAGCTCTTACGCTCAGTAGTAGTTTGGTCCACCACAGTAGCACGCAAAAGTCTTAGGCACCTGTGCAACTTGTTTAAAGCCACAATAAAAAGTATTAAGGTTTGTTTTGTTTGTAAAACAGTAGTTGATATTTTGTGAGCTGGTGAGGAGAACACAGGTTCTGTTCCAGATTCCTCCTCGGTTCCTCCAGATGTTGTTTGGATTTGTGAAACTCCATCAGCAGCTCCTGATTTAATTTAATGAAGGACTGATCGAGTCAAACCAGGTTTCTGATGGAAACTAATGCTGGACTTCCACAAGGAAGCACATAAAATCATTATTTACTGTATGTAATGTGATTTTTTAAATTTATTCTTTTTAGTTTTATTTACTATATTAAGCAATATTAGTGTGAAAAAACTAGTAATATTAGTAATATTTGTGTCAAAAATGTTTTGCAAGTGCCCAAGACTTTTGCTGCAAAGTTGTGATGGTTGAGGCAAGCAGGATGTCATTGCAGGATCCTAAATGTTTAGTGCCAAATAACGAGTTACAAAAACGAGGGGTCCGGTACAGTAGACTACAAAACACAAAACAGTCCAAGAGACAACAAGAACAGGAGCACTGCCAAAACAAGGGGGGAAATAAACAGGCATAATAAACAAAAGAAAAGTAGAAATGACCAGAACAGCATTCAAAAAACCAGTTCTACAAAAAGTAGAGTGACAAGAGGTCTGAAAGACAGATTTAAATACAGGGTCATTTATACTTACTAAGGAAATGAGAACACTGAGTAGGGCGGAGACCGGGACGAGACACAGGTGAACAGAATAACAAGGGGACGGAGCCTAGGCGGGGCTAAGACCAAAACAGACTCACATGGAACAGACACATAAATGAAAACACATGGAGAATGCAAACAACAACAGACCAGAGAACAAAGAGAAGATAGAAAACAAAGAGAAGATAAAACATTACAAAAAGTAAAAAAAAAAAACTGGGAAAGGACAAGGAGAATGTTACACTGTACTATAGGTGTCAAAATTGAGAAGAGCCTTGATACATTCAGCTCTTGATGTGTTCAGCTTTTGAGAAGATGGCGGTTGAGTCAATCTGTGTTTAATTCTCTAAGAGAGCAAGCTGTGACTGGTACTCTGATAAGTGTTGATAGGTAAGAAAGAGTTGGGATATTTTTGGCTTTGTAGGTGAGTGTTTTGAATCTAATGCTGCAGCTATGGGAACACGTGAAGGAAGACTAGGAGTGAGTTACCGTTGCAGGTGGTCCAGGAGGAAATGTCTTTCAGTCCTGCAAAGATTTTGACTTTTTTGTACTCTCCTCCCCTGATTCAACCCCACAGGTTCACAGAGGGGTTAAGTTTAATGTTTTGCTGGAGGATCCAACCACCACCCATCTTCTTATCTTCTCTAACAGCCCGGCAGATTTTCATTTAAAATCTCCTCCTCCATGATGCTATCGGGGTTCCCAGGGCCTCTGGAGGACAAACAGCCCCTAAGCGTCAGAGATCCTCCACCATATTTAACAGTGGAGATGCGGTTATTTTCTGCATGATCATATTTCTTCACACAAAACCCACCCTGAGTTTCTCATCTCACACAGAACCTGGTTCCTGTTATATCTAGTATACATTTTGCCCCTCTAACTCTCCTCCTCACTGAGTGTAGGCCTAAAATATGCATTGTCCTCCAGTTCATTATTGCTCAGACAGTGGATATGGGCATCTAGAGACCTCTATCAAAGGTTTAAATTTTATATTGAATTCTCTGGTCTTCCCATGGGCGTCATCGCCATTCAATCAGAGGGGGGCGTGTCCCCCTCACATTTCATAATTATTCGTTTGGACCCCCCCACATTTAACATAAATAATTAGTTCACCCAGCGCTGTTGAATCTTGAATCTTTCTCGAAAGAATCCACTTCACTTAATCGATAGAAGAGTACACAAACCACTGGAAATCCAACAAGCCTGTCTGTGCACTGACAATTCACTTCACTGAGTGAGTTGGAGGTTTCCAGTATTGTGTGTATTCTTCAATCGATTAAGTGGAGTGGACTCTTTTGCGAAAGATTCAAGATTCAAGATTCAACAGGGGTTTCCAAACACCCCCACCCCCTAAAAGGACGAGACTTCGCATGTACGCAGCAACCCCGCCCCCCGCCCAAATCCTGCCCCCCGCCCAAAACCCGCCCCCATGCATAGACTGATGCGTCCCCCTCACATTAAAAATGCTTCTGACTCCCCTGGGTCTTCCTCATATTGATGAACAACTAAAGCAGAGTACACACTACACAAGTTTAGCTCTGAGTTTCCACTCACTGATGGTTTTTGGAAAGTACGGACAAAAGCTCCAGATCAGAGGTGAATCGTCCTTCTCTCTGGGCTCCACAAATTTGCGGCTCCATGGGTTTGTTTTCTGTGTTTTCTTTGCTGCTGTTTGTCCTCTTTCTTCTTTTGTCAGCCTCTATGAGGACCAGATATCTGTTGGAGGACAGGTGCCAGGTGGGGAGTGAAGTTTCCATTGGAGAGAACAGAACAATTTTTTGTCTTTTTGGTGTTTGGATAAAAGAAGAGACAAAGCTAGGCAGTGAAGTGACCGGGGATGCTTTCACTTATAGGACCAATAGAATAATCTGCAAGTCCCAAGGAGATTAAGTAAGAAGGGTTTGGGAAAGTGAAATACCCAAGAAAGTGAACTGATTTTGGATGAGAACAGGAACGGATCTCTGTTTATTTTTTGTGTTTTGAAGGGGATTACAGTTTCCATTGACTGATCTGGGAACCCAGGGGAGGAGTTTATATTCTTCATTTTAATATTCATATTCTTTTCTTTTTGTTCATTTGGTTTTTTTTTTCACTTATAATTCACAAAAGCAGTTCAGATCTCTCACTTCTCATTTACTTCATCAAGAAAAAAATCCCAGGCTGAGTATCTACTAATCCTGATTTCTCCTGATCCAATATAGGGGGCCCACGGCCTCCTAAATACATTGGTAGAGTGGATCCACTTCAGCACCAGCTCAGCTATTGTAATATAATCACAGTTACAGTCTCACACATGGTATCACATCTGGAGAGCAAAAAGACGTTCCTCCTGGTGAAACAACCTGGAGATTACAGGGCAGTGAGTTGTGTCATGTCAACAGTACAGAGATCTGAACAGGGAAAATGCCTTTGGGTCAAGTTGACTACTTAAGAGTTCCCGAAGCTTCAGGTGGGGGTAGTAAAATAAACTGATACAAATGGTTTCTGATGCATCAACTGATTTTTTTTTTTTTTTTTGTAAAATGACAAATAATTTGACACGTTTAATGAAAAAATGCTGTTCCAGCAAATTAACCACAAGAGCATATTTTACCACAAATTCCAATATTTATGTAGGGGTTTGTGTATGTCTGTGTGTGTGTGTGTGTGTGTGTGTGTGCAGGTCGCTGTATCTGAAGCTGAAGGCTCGCGTGAGTCTCTGTGATATATGGCTCGCTTCCTGTATCCACCTTGTGACAAGCAGGAAGTTCAGTGCCAAAAACTCATTTGTGATTGGCTGGCCAACGACCAATTATGTCGTCACCCTAAGGTAACATTTTTCAATCCAGTAAAATTAAATCAGTTTGATTTTGAGGATATGTATATGATTAAATTCAAATGACATTATTTTAAAATATAGTTACATTTAAAAAAAAAGAAATTAAAAAAAATAATAAAACAGATTTAAATAAAAATGAATAATAATGAAGCACCTATAAGACCTATGGGGTAACTTTAATCTCTAAACTTTGCAAATACTAGCAATGAGACGGGTCTCATATTCTTGCCTTGACCTTCCCAAAACTGCTTCTAACACAAGGTCATAGTTTTACATTAGACTGAATATCACTACAAAAGCCTTCTATGCTCCTCTACAGATATTGAACCAGTGTTCCTCCACCCTGGTCCTGGAGGTACCCTGCCTATATGCACTATTTGGACAAAAGTATTGGGACACCTGACCATTACACCAACAGAGTTAAATGACACTGTCTTTCACTGGAAGTAAGGGGCCTAGCCCAAACCCTAAAAAACAAGTGTGTCCCAATACTTTTATTCATATGGTGTATTATAGTGCATCTCCTGCTTCAAAAGCAGGTCCTTGAGAAGGTCTTAATGAGCTGATCACTTGGAAGCAGTGAAAACAGTCAAACGTGTAGGACAGTGTGCTTCCAATTCCTGGAAGATTACACCTTTTCTAAATCCCCACTGAAAGATCACACTTTCTCTAAAAGCCCCATCAGAAGATCACACCTAATCTAAAACCTCTGCTAGAAGATGACACCTTCTCAACCTGCTTTAATTTTCAGCCCCTCCACACCCTGTTTATACAGCCTCTTTATTAGAAACCCCTTCCTTACAGCTCCACCTTTCTGGTTTACAGCTGAAGAATGAAGCCATTCTGTCACTGGT
Source organism: Alestes dentex (assembly GCA_037576975.1). Classification (NCBI taxonomy): domain Eukaryota; kingdom Metazoa; phylum Chordata; class Actinopteri; order Characiformes; family Alestidae; genus Alestes; species Alestes dentex. The sequence goes on along the minus strand of JBBIGA010132945.1, from coordinate 13,668 downwards.
ATGGGTGTTGAAACACCCTCAACCTAGCCGTGACACTGACGAGCGTAAAAAGCCCAGGTTACTCATATCAGTACCACACACTACTATGACCAGTCCATTGTCAATGAGAATGGCCCCATCACCCAAATAGTATCAGGTCAGAAACTGGAGTAGGACGGTTTTTCTTGGTATGCGGTTTCAGCCTCACAGTTCCAAGAACACTATACATACAGGGTAGGTGTTTCTAATAAAGTGACCAGTGAGTGGAAGCACAAGATGGTTGTTTCTAGTAAAGTGGCCAGTAAGTGGAAGCCGTAAGGTGGGTGTTTCTAATAAAGTGACCAGTGAGTGGAAGCACAAGATGGTTGTTTCTAATAAAGTGGCCAGTGAGAGGGACAATAGGCTACCTGTTTCTAATAATGTGGCCAGTGAGTGGAGGCACAAGGTGATTTTTCTAATAATGTGGCCAGTGAGTGGAGGCACAAGGTGCCATTTGAATAGCTCCAGAAACCTTGAAGAAGAGAGGGATGGAAATGAGCAACCTGCTGACAGGTGAGCCAGTCAGGAGGAGGTGGATGGGACAGCTGGGTGATCAAGAGCTTTCAAAGCATTTTTTGGCTGTCAATCGTGAGAACAGATGTTATGGCTCATAAAATATGACCTCATCAATAAAACGCCAGGAACCTGATACATTCTCTATGAGAGTCACCCACTTAGCCCATTTTTGTTCCTTGAGTTGGCAGCTCCAGGCTTTCTGATGTAAATGTATGGAGATAGCCCTTCCAGCACAGCACTTTTAGCATACTGATTGGATTGAACCACACCTTATACTCCTCATTCCAGCAATCAGTGAAGGTCACTGAGGCATTTAATGTGCAGAATTCACAGGCCTTCAATCATCAAGAGAAAGTGATGCTTCACAAGACACAGCAGCTGCTGCATTGTGGGCGTTGTTTTTATGTCAACTGTTGCTGAAATTTCTCTCTTTTCATTTCCTAGCTCCTCAGAGACAAAGGAGAAATGGTTTCGTGCTCTACAGTGGTGAGAAAATGCAGCCTCAGAACTAAAAAAGTATCCCATTTGCACACATCGCACATGCATACTAGGAGCCAGTCTGAATTTTGATGCTTTGATTTTGATCTTTTCCTTTTAGTGTCACATGTTTCATTTGTTCTTTTTAGATAATTGCTTTGTGTTTTAGTTTAGCTGATATTCTCAGCTCCACAGCAATTGTCACCCTTGGGAATGAAGGCTGAATGCAAGAGTCTTTGTGGTGAATTAGCTGAAAATATGACAGAATTTGATTTCTAATCAAAGTCAATTTAGGCTAAGAAAACAAAAACCCATTAAAAATGCCCAAAAAAAACCACTAAACTAAAATTTCACAGTTATTGGCACCCTTCATAATCCGTAATGTAACTGAAGCAAAATACATTTCATTTTTTTAATCCAGCTGAGTGTTCAGGATCTTCTTATCGTCCCCCTGTTTCACTGGGGTATAAATACGAGGTGATGCAGAGGCCAAATTCATAAAGTCGTTCATCAGCACGAGGAAAGATCAGAAAATACAATCATGAAAAACCGACTTTGATAAATCATGCCTGAAAACACCCATGTCCACTGTTCTGAAGCAACTGGAGCTCTGGCGGGCCTGCCTGGAAGATTATACATTAGTGACAGGTGGGTTTCTTATTCCACCTATTATAAGGGCCGACCCACTGCGTCCAATTAGCAAAAATATTTTGTAATCCACATCCTGTCCCTGAGACCCACCTGACCTGTAGTGGTCACAGTCAGAATGCTGCTTTATCGCTTCTTGACCTACACCACCCAAAACTTTTCTAATGAGCTGACCCAAACCCACCGGACCCACACATCACTGGTGTCCATGTTCTTTACCCCACACACATTGGCCGGCTCATTTAAAGAGGCAAAAAAATTATTTGCTTATTTCTTTTTGCAGCGTTGCCTGTTGTTACTCAAATGATGGCGGACGTTTCACTAGAACCTGGTTCTTTTAGGCCTAGTCCACATGTACACAGATATTCTTTCCTTCTTTGGTCTTAGAAGATAATAAAACGTCCACACAAGCACCGTTCATATGAAAACACAAAACCAGACTGTCAAAAGCATGCCAAAGGGTTCAGTACAGTCAGGGGCGTATCAAGCTTTCCAAAAGTGGGGGGGATGAGGTGTTGTGACAGACAATGAATTTAGCTTGACTAATTCAGCGTGATGCACTGTCTGATACCACTTAATTCTACCTGTTGAGTGTTGGCTAGGGTGACCAGACGTCCTCTGTTCCCCGGACACGTCTTCTTTTCCCCAGACACGTCCTCTGTTCCCCGGACACGTCCTCTTTTCCCCGGACACGTCGGGGATTTTGAGCTGCCTAAACATTCGTCACATCTTGGGCATCTCTCATGAACTAGTTACTGTCCTGGCATCTCTCATTAACTAGTTACTGTCCTACACGCCTACACGCCTCTTCACTTCCACTCGCGCTGTGGACCCGAGAGATAAGTGAGCGGGGGTGGGGGGGTGCTCGATATCAGCAGTACTAAATGCCTAAACGCCTGTAAATTCACAAACGATTTACAAAAAGATACACGTGCTGTCGTTGACACATTTGTATACCCCCCCCCTCGCTCACTTATCTCTCGGGTCCACAGCGCGAGTGGAAGTGAACAGGCGTGTCGGAGTGTAGGACAGTCACTAGTTAATGAGAGATGCCCATGACGTGACGAATGTTTAGGCAACTCAAAATCCCCGATAATTCTAAAACCCCGTCCGGACGCGATTTCCAGGTCTCTAAAAGAGAGTGCAGAGGGACTCAGCAGACTGTGCCTCGTTCCCTTGTCACTGATGCGCACCATCACTGGCGGGCCTTTGAGAATACGTCTGCGTGCCGACTGTGGGGGGGATGGAATCGCCTTTCAGCAAAAGTGGGGGTGTTGAAATTGCTTCAGTTACTTTGTGACTTATGAAGGGTGCCAATAATTGGTTAATCAAAGGTGCCAGCTGCAAGTCTGAGGCAGCGTCTGAATTAAAACTTACTATCCTGTCCACCTCTCCTGATTCTGACTGATCTAGTGGTCCAATGGGAACTCATGCCGGTCAACTCTACTGATATATTCAAGAGGCTGTGGGAAATCTGGGCATACAGATCAGAAAGAATGCCTCATTCCACTGCTGGGACGCAACCAGATTCATGGGGTTGCTGGATGTAGCAGTGACTTCTGTAGATCATTCTGACCCCTCTGACACTCAGTGCAGTGGGAGAGGAACTGTATGTGTGTAAACATGTAAAAAGTCTTGTTAGCAGTTTAAAACATCTACTGTTTTGGTTCCACCCACCTTTGCATATATTAAAACTAGGGTGGTAATGGCCACACTGGGACGTTAAGAGACCAAAACTCTGTTTCCTGAACATCTTCACCCTGCAAGGAGTTTTTCAGGAGGTCCATTTCCACCGACCTAAAATGCTGTTTGTGTGTGGACGAACAAACTGGAGGATCTGTGATGTTCTGGAACTTCTTGTTCGGCCAAAAACAGTGACTGGAGGGTCTTAGATTGATCACTCGGCGTTCTCCAGTCTCCATTTTCTTAGACTAAATTGGCTTCAAAATTCTGAGACCTCTGTCATTTTCACTACGAGACAGAACTGATTGTTATATTTACTTCTATGATTGATTATTATAATTGCCCTCATTGTACCAATGCTCTTTATGTTTTGATTGACTTCAGGCACAGTGGCAGAGCCAGGCAGAGCTTAACTCCCAACAGGATCCTGCTGAACATTCGCATGTTTGACCACAAAGCAGTGAGTTCACTCTAATATCTTTACTCTGTTTCGGAACATTCAAAAGTTTGGACATGTCTGCTCCTAGAAGGTTTTTTTTAACCATGTAAAATAACTGAAGACATAAAAAAAATTACGAAATAACATACACAGTGACCAAAAAAGTGGTAAACTGTTATTGAAATGGTTAATGAAACAAGATTTCCTCTCATTTCCAAATAAAAATATTGTTCTTTAAAGCGTCAAGTAAATGACAAAGCATCAGAATAAGAGAAATGATGCAGTGTTTACAGAACTTGAATAATTCAAAGGTAACAAATCTCTTGTTCACTTTTAAACAAAATGGCAATAATTACCTTTGACGAACTTCTAGTAGTGTTTTGCCATCCAACTGGTCTCATTGCGAGAGGAGAGTGTCGATTACAGCAGTGTTTTTATACTTTTCCTCATTAAATAAGATGTGATTCAGGTGATCACTAATCAGCTCCTCATAAAGCAGAATGAGGTGCTTGTGTAGGAATTTAACAGACACTGGCATGAAATGATTATCATACTCACAGAGATGCTGATTGAAAAATAAATTGCGCTGGTCTCTTACTTTTTTCCAGAGCTGTATATACAGCCATGGAAAAAAATAAGAGACCACTTTTCCCTTTTTATCTGTTCACTGTTTGTACAGTTTGCGGAAGTGTGTGTGTATAAAACGCACAGGAACTATTCTTTAATGAACTATTGCAGTGTGAATAGTGTGAAAAATAAGAAACGCCTCCATATGTGTTGTGAGTGCAGTAGTGTTTGTATAGCAGCTTTTCTATGGTCTGTATTCCAGCAGCTTCACTCCTGATTCAGTTTCTGATGGGATGAATCACAGTCACACATGCACACACACACACACACACACACACACTCTGCTCTTCACGTCACTATTTTAACTGTTGTAATTGTAAAATAATGTAAGAGTGTTGTGTAGTTTAACATTTCCAGTGTATAATAAACTATTTGTACTATTTTTACATTTTCTGAACAGCTCAGAATGGCTCCACCCCCACCCCCAACCCCCCACTTTAACAACAAAGCTCAGGGGGGGGCTGAAATGACGTGCAGAGCTTTTGTACGATAAAATATGATGCATTCTGGTAATTCATTCTATTACGGTTTCATTCTGGGTGTTTATTGTATTAAAACATCATTCTACATATTTATTCTACCATACATTTAAATCTGGAAATTCATTTTATTAGAACTTCATTCTATTAGAACTTCATTATGGATTTTCATTCTATTCTGAAGTTGCATTTTAATCAGCATTTCATTTTAGATATTCATTATATGAGTACTTCATTCTGGATCTTCATTCTATCAGATTTATTCTGGATATTTATTCTAGTAGACCTTTATTCTGGATTATCATTCTTTTAGATCTCTGTTCTGGATATTCATGCTATTAGAATTTTGTTCGTGATTTTCATTTTAATTTGCATTTCATTCTGTATGTTCATTGTTTCAGAAATTCATTCTGGATATTTATTCTATTAGACCTTCATTCTGAATTTTCATTCTTTTCATTCTTTCACCACATCATTCTGGAACCATACTCTATTGTAGCATTATTTTGGATATTCATTTTATTTCATTAATTCCATGTGTTCCATATGTGGTTAGCATTTATGATTGCTTTTCCTGAGATTGTCTGTACTGCTTGGAATGACTCACTACAACTCCCTGCCCAACCCCCAACCCCATCCCACTCTGTCACGGCAAGGTTCAGCCTGCATGGATGGCGTAATGTCATGTGTAGTCGGAGTAAGCCGGTGTAATGTCACAGTGGAAATGAGAAGAGGCAGCACACAAAAGAAATCTTGCTTTGACATGTCGCTGAATATTTCACAAAACAGAGCAACAGGATGAAACACATCCCTTACATCCAGATGAGGTGGTTGCAGTTGCTGTAAGGTATCCAGCTTGTGTTTAGAACAGAACCACCCTGAGGTAAAACAGAGGTACATCTGAGGGACTCAAATTGGGCTCCCGCTGGTTCACTGTGAGGAATTTCTGCCATAGAACTTGATCTGCTATAATGTTTCGGATTGACGCAATGCAGTGTTTTAGACTTCAGCTATGAGTCATAATTGTTTAACTAACTCTGACAGGAACCCCTTCAGCTTGATCATCATTGGGGTCTCTCATCATTGGAGTCTGTTTATGAGTGTCTTTCTCCACGTTGGCATTTCTGGACGTTTGGACCCTTTGCAGTCAGCACTGGTGCGACAATGCTCACAACAGTATCGCTCCCATATAAGCTCATAAGGTTACTCACCCCGACGCTCCCTCTCCCATACATTATGGAGGTGAATCAACCACGAAAGCGATACATGCTCGGCCCCTGGTCAACTGTTCGATTAGCTGTGTGCAAGCTCAACAGGGCAGGGTTTGGGGCATGTGTCAGGGGTGAAATGTTTCCAGAAACTCACACGGCCTTGGTGGAGAAGTGGCTCCAAAAAACGGGTGGGATAAAAATAATAAAACTTAAGAAGAACAATAGTCTGATTGCTTCACACTAATAATAAGCAGATGAAGATGAAGAAGAAGAAGAATATGAACAAAAATATGAAATAATGTAGAACTAATATAAAAGTACTGGAATCCAAAAAATCTATTTCTAACGGTGAAGTGTTCACTCTGCAGAATTCTGGTGTTCAAAATATCCATACTGTTTTGGAATTGCATCAAAACTGAATAGTAGGAAAACACCAATAAGAACAACAACTTAATGCAAGTTCAGTAATGCTCAACCAGGTTGCTCAGCTCAGGTATTGTCTTTGGCCACCTGGCTCAGATGTGCTGGAAGCTGAAACAGAGCTGAAATATTAATAAATGATAATTGCAAATTGTAAGAGGCTCTTACTCTATAGAACATCTGAACTTCTACGTACAAATCACCTCTGGCCGCACATGATCCACCACACCATTCAGAAACAGCTTCTGCACAGTACAGAACTGTATAATTTGCTGTAGTTTAAGAGTAATTAGCTAATAAATGACCCACTGACATAATGAACCATAATTGGATGCTATATACATTCTGTATTGAGAGCTTCAAGGCTGCACTTTACATTTTGCTGTCAAAAGCTGAAATGTTAATGCTGTATTTTCTTTCTCAAAACAACTTTTCATCAACTCTCCTATGTACAAATGTGGCATGTTTTGAAAGTTCAGAAATTGCACTTTCTACCCAACAGGAAAGAGTCAAATTAATTATAGCATGCGTAAGTTGATGTTGACGTGACCTGCAGCTGTCTGCTTTACTTCCAGATGACCTGTTTTTAGGTAATTTTTTTTTTTGCCATGCTTCCACTAAAACACATCTCTGCCTTGACCGCTGCCTCAACTGACCTGAAGGCTGTCTGGACATTTTATTCCTTCCAGCTATTAAGAAAAAAATCACTTCAGAATCCTCAGAATACCTTAAACATCAAAACTATTCTACTGACAAATCAGCCACTCTCCCTCATCTACAAATCAAACCTACAGCCCATAGACAAATTGATTCCCCCTGCAAATTAAAACTACAGCCCATAGACAAATCAGTCCCCCAGAAAATCATAAGTATAACCCATAGACAAATCAAGCCCTCTAAAAATCAACACATAGACAACCCAACCTACCTCTGCCCCGTCGACAAACCCAGCAGTGTGTGGTGGCACTTTGCTCAAGGGTACCTCAGAGGTGCTTAGCAGTCTTGGGAATTGAACCCACACTGTTCTGATCGCAGGGCGAACACCCAAACCACTAGGCTACCAGCTTCCCGGTCATAGGTTTGGGTACACTTTACTTTTCAAAATGTTTTAAAACAAACCATGTTTTTCTTTAGTGTTTCCTGAGAAATTTATTACACAGGAAGCTGTTCAGCTCTGTTTAGACCCAACCCACCCCCCTCATTTCTCCCATTGTTGTTATGTCATTCAGTTCACAAAATGTAACATGTGCTCTTCTTTGTGCTTGTGATTGTCTCGTCAGATGACCCCAGTGACAGTGGACATGAACTCAACAGCTGACAGCGTGATTCAGAGTCTTTTACACCACAACAGTCTGCCGGTGAGCGACTCTTCACACCTCAGTCTTGCACCAAGGCTCTCGCTAATAACTCAGAGCTCAGAACTCTCGTAGTTAACACTGTTGCAATGGTCTTTAGTGATGCAGACACAAAAATCCGAGAAGAGTTCAAATAGAGGAAATCATGAGATTTCATGCCACAAAACAAGAAAAGACAACAAGATCCCAAGATAATTGTCCTTGTGACTGTCCAGAATTGTATGGAATTTGGAATCCTGAATTTGCAGCACTCTACAATTTTGTGTTTGTGAAATGTACTGGATTTTGGAATCCAGAATTTGCAGATTTTTTGTGAAATTTGAAAGTTTTAATTTGACATGTTTATCTATTTTTTGCTGAAATGTCATCCATGGCCCTCTGACTCCTTGATCTGACTCTCTGTTCCCAGTTACGAGTGTTTTTTCGCTCGGTGTGGGCCTGTCGTCATGGTGTTCTGGCTGCCAAATAATTACACGTCTAATCAATCAGACAGGAGGACATGTTTTTGAACTGCATTTTAAAAGATTTGATTTGATTAGCTGGTATTGCTGGTGTGCTGTGGGTCACAAAAATCACAGCAATCTCTGCATTTTAAGTCAGTCATTGTAGAGAAAGCGGAAGATCTGCCTTTGGGGTAAAATTGAGATCTGAGACCCCAACAGAGGGTTTTGTTGTCCAACCACTTCCAAAGCTAAGCACAAATTAAAAAAGGTCTTCTTTAAAAACAACTTCTTCTTAGAAGGTATTCTACGGCAATAGCTGACCTGAGCTTTATTAAAATGAAAAATTAACATATACAATCATGCATCAGGTCATCGGAATAAAGCTACAGTATTCCAGAAACATTTTTGTATGCATTCTGATTGAGTTAACTTATGTAGTCTTCGTGGGAATCAAAGTTGTGTATGTCACGAGTTGCCTATTTTTATATGGAAGGATGTTTAAACTGATAATCTTAATTCAGAAAACACAAACACGATTTTTGCAGTGCACCCCCTGCCCTAAACAAAAAACTCAAAAACAGCTGAGAAACAGATTAGTTGGTACAGGTGTGCTGCGTCAGGTGTGTTTGATCAGGTTTATTTGATCAGGTGTGTTGGATTGGGTGTGTTTGATCAGTTTTTTTGATTAGGCGTCTTTATTTGATCAGTTGTGTTGGATCAGGTGTGCTGGGTCAGGTGTTTGAGATCAGGTGTTGGGTCAGAAGTGTTGGATCAGGTGTGCTGGGTCAGGTGTTTGAGATCAGGTGTTGGGTCAGGAGTGTTGGGTCAGGTGTGTTTGTTCAGGTGTGTTTGATCAGGTATGTTTGATCAGGTATGTTTGATCAGCTGTGTTGGGTCAGGAGTGGTTGATCAGGTGTGTTGGATGAGGTGTGTTGGTCAGGAGTGCTTGGTCAGGTGTGTTTGATCAGGTGTTATAGATCAGCTGTGTTGGGTCAGGAGTGTTGGGTCTGATGTGTTGGATGAGGTGTGCTGGGTCAGGTGCGTTGTGTCAGGTGCATTGGGTCAGGTCTGTTTCATCAGAGGTTTTTGCTCAGGCATGCTTTACCAAGTGTGTTGGGAGCAAGGAAAACACTATACTGTGCAGTGTAGAGGTACCTGAGGACCAGTTTGAGAACCATGGTTATGAAGGATGCCTTCTTAATTGTTTAGCCCTGTATCTGCTAGTCCAGCCTTATCAAACTGGAGACATTCCCAAATCATTTTTACTTAAAAAGTGATGTAAACACACACAAACATATGGTCTATGGAATAGTGTCTTTGAATTTTTTTGTAGATAAGCGGCAATCTACTTCCGATTTATTTCACCGCTGTGGCTGAAGAACGTTCTGGGGAAGTTCTTGGGGAATCTTTTCACTGAAAGCTGTGGTACATCGCCTTTTCCACGGGCTGCTAGCCCACGAGGCACACATCCTCTAACAGTAAAGAGTCCCCTGGTGTAACAGTCACGTTCCTGCTCTCAGCCCATTCAGCTTGTTTAGAGCTCATCTCACTAGATTCCCTGATGACTGTTCCCCAGTCAACCAGTGCTGGACCAAATGTTCTTTTCAATGGAAGATTTCCTTTTGGAGGATGCAGTTCTTGAAAGAAGGCTTGATAAAGAAAATGAATGTTTTTAAAACCTTAAAAGGTTCTTCACAGTCATACATCTCACCATCAAAATAAGTTCTTTGGAGAACTAAAATGGGTTCCCTTGGAAAGAAGGTGATGTTTTGTACACATCATGTCTTATGGCATCACTCACAAGACATGATGTGTAATGTTTAGATGCGTTTAAACACAACTTTATAAATTCCATAGTTCTGTACACAAGAGCACAAAGCAGAGCAAGCAGAGGATCTGAGACCTCAATGTTACTTGAAATCTCACATACTTTCTTCTCAAAAGTAGCACAGCATTTAAAACGGCTTTTAAAGATCACATCCAGCGGGTCTAAGGGAGCTGAGAAAGACGCTGTCTGTGGGAGTATGTTCCAATTAAGGGCTTGTCACACCAACTCCAATCCGCGGGATATAAAAATGTTATTCAGGATAAAAGCTGAAAAGAGGTGACATTCCTCTGATGGTCAGTATTCATTCAAGGGGTCCAAGAGGACTGAGTAATACGTGAATCAAGGTCTAAAACCAACCAAAAAATAAATGTTTAGATTTTGGAGCTCCACCTGTCACACAAAAACAGCTAACAAAACAAAGGCATGCGAAGAAAAGTTTGTACAAGGCTTTTAAGGAACACATAGAGAGATTGTGCCATAATTTGGAGCCCCTGTTGTTGGTCAGTCTGAATTTAGAAACAGACAGCAAAATGTCATTAAGGGTAAAAGTTGGAGAGATGGCGTTCCTCTAGGGCTAGTTTTAGGTCCTAAAGTTTTCTTTAGCATCTCCCAACATACAGCCAGGTATTCTCTGGTCCACAAGTCTTCATTACCTGCTTTAAGTGTGCCTCAAGATAAACTGAAACTAAATTATGCTAAACTATGCACCAAGGAGTCCTAGAGGAACTTCTGAAGTGGTGCATAATTTGGGGCACATAATGCTAAAAAGTCCCAGTAGTGGTCAGAATTGCACAAGTACGGCAACAGGGAGGAAGAAGCTTCTCTGCAAGGAGGCACCAGACAGTTTTGGCCTTAATATGTTTGTAGGGTAATTTTTCTAGATTTTTGGAGAATTTGAGAGAGGTCCAGCTCCTGGAACAGAAACAGTAATAAAGGGTGAGGTATTTAAGAGTGTCGGGTGGACTGTGTAGAGCGACTCTGGGTTGTTTTGTGGCTTATTGTATAACTGTAGCTTATTTTGTTCTGGGAGCGGAGCAGGTGGGCAGCTGGTCTGTTTACTGGGTGCTCATTTTGGCATTTCCTGTGTTTCATATCTCCTTCTTCCTGTTTCCTGTCCTTCTCTTCCAAACATAATGACCGCTTCCTGTGTGCAGGGGACAGTCTCAAACTACCAGCTGTGTGTGGGACACGAAGGAGAGGAGGAAATGTACCCGCTTATCGGTGAGGACACACACTGTGTTTTTTTTTTTCTTTCTTTCTTTCTTTCTTTCTTCAAATAAATGCGCCTTCATGTAAAAGTTTCACACGTCAAGCGTGTTTTTTTGGACAATTCCTATTGGTCCATTAATCCAAACCAGAATGAACAGCTTTACACTAGATGTTGGAACACTGCTCTGAGGATTGTATTGCAGCTGAGAGCTTTAGTGAGATCAGGTACTGATGCTGGAACATTGCTGTGAGGATTGTATTGCAGCTGAGAGCTTTAGTGAGATCAGGTACTGATGCTGGAACATTGCTGTGAGGATTTTATTGCAGCTGAGAGCATTAGAGAAGTCAGGTACTGATGCTGGAACATTGCTGTGAGGATTTTATTGCAGCTGAGAGCATTCGTGAGGTCAGGTACTGATGCTGAAACATTGCTGTGAGGATTTGATGGCAGCTAAGAGCATTACTGAGGTCAGGTACTGATGCTGAAACATTGCTGTGGGGTTTTGACAAGGTACTCCAGAGAACTCCACAGCCCAAAGCCGCGGGGCTTTATACCCCTGTAGACCACAGGCACCGTGACCTTATATCTGTGGCTCCAAAGCCCACTCTACTGGTCAGTGCTTTTCTGTGGAGATACAAGCTGGATATGGACACCAGTGTCAGCAGCGGGGGCACTGTAAAGTAACCACACTTACTCAGAGGAAGAGCCGTCTTGGCACTTTTGGACTTGTGTTATTTATGAGTACTCCTGTTTCAGGTCATGAGCTGCCCTTCAGTATCCTCCTGCATGCACTGCACTCTGCCCACGGCCACACACATACACTCCAGCAGCCTTCTGATGGACTGAGTCCCAACACACCGAAACAACCAACATCTCCAAGATTTACACTGAGGACCAAACCTGCTTCCTACACACACTCTCACACAGGTGAGTTTAACTGTACCAGACATTCATAAACACACACGCTCTCACACAGGTGAGTTTAACTGTACCAGACATTCATAAACACACACGCTCCCACACAGGTGAGTTTAACTGTACCAGACATTCATAAACACACACACTCTCACACATGTGAGTTAACTAACATAACACACTCACACAGGTGAGTTTACTAACGTAACACTCACACAGGTGAGTTTACTAACATAATACACACAGATTAGTTTACTAACATAACACACTCACACAGATTAGTTTACTAACATAACACACTCACACAAATGAGTTTACTAACATAACACACTCACACAGATGATTTTAATAACGTAACACTCACACAGATTAGTTTACTAACATAAAACACTCATACAATGAGTAATACAATGAGTTGCAGATGATTTGTTTTGCAACCAGCTAATAAATGTCTCTGTACTACACAGCATCCCATAATACAAGCTGATCAAGTTGGATTCTAAATAAATCCCACCTGCAAATGATTTCTTAGATCACAAGGAACCCATGGGTGAACCTATCTTGTGCAGACCTCCACCCGCTGGCTGGGCAGTGTGTGTACTCTCAATAATTGCTCTGAATTTACTTGAACTCCACTTTAATAAAAATATAATGTAATGACATAAAATCCCATGAGTGCATTAATATAATATGGGTTAGATTTTCAGTATTTTCAGTGTGAGACGTATGAAGGGCCCACAGCTTTAGCTGTCCATACTTCCGCACCCACTGAGAGCCAGTCATTAGCTAATGAGTGAATGGGGGCTGAATGGAACCTGTCACGTCCTGTTAATTAAACGAATAGGGCTCAGTCAGTACAGGAGCTCTCCTGAGAGCAATAATGCTCCAGTGTGTAATAATGCTTGCGGTGGGCGGAGCAGTAAATGATGAGAGTGAACATGAAGTCTTCTTTTCAGGAAGATTCACATGGAACAGGTCAAGAATGATTTATTCATTATTTTTTTATCTGAAACAGTGCCTGCTGATGCCTGACCCACACTGCAAGACAATCATCCAGCATGGGGTTCTAAATGAATTAATATCCCGAGTGAAATTAGAATGCGATTAATATCCTGATCACGTTCTTCCACACACACTGACACATTCTGTTCAGCTTAGAAAAAAATTGTCTTTTGTGTGTGTGATCTGTTAGATGGAGGGCTAACTACTTCTCTGGCAGAATCTTTGTTTTCTGGCAGCTCTTAATTGTAAGTCTTAATTTACTTCTTCTCTGGTAGAATCTTAGTTTTCTGGCAGCTCTTAATTGTAAGTGTCAAAGGGCGAGAGAAAGGGAGATGAAAGGGGAGGACGCGCTCAGCAGATTGATATGGTTTTAATAAGGGACACAAACACAGAACAG
>JBBIGA010132926.1:0-21988 GCA_037576975.1 Alestes dentex | reverse complement strand
CTGGGCTTCATGGAAGAGTGGCCAAGAAAATAAGGCAGACCGTTTGAAATTTGCCAGAAGGTGTATTGGAGACTCCACAAACATGTGGAAGAAGGTGCTGTGGTCAGATGAGTCTAAAATAGAACTTTCTGGCCATCAAGACAACACTATGTGTGGCCCACAGTGAAGCATCGTAGGGGCAACACCATACGGTGGGGATGTTTTTCATCGACAGGGACTGGAAAACTGGTCAAAACTGAAGGATGGCACAAAATATAGAGAAATTCTTGAGGGAAATCTGTTTGAGTCTTCCAGGTATTTGAGACTGGGACAATGACCCTAAACACACTGCTAAAGCAACACTCCAGTGGTTTAAATAGAAACAGGTAAATGTCCTGGAATGGCCCAGGCAAAGTCCAGACCTCAATCCAATTGAGAATCACTGGGATGATTTAAAGATTGCTGTACACAAGCGGCATCCATCCAATTTAAGGAGCTGGAGCAGTTTTGCTGTGAAGAATGGGCAAAAATAAAAAAATTCCAGGTTGTAAGGGAATAAGGGTAATAAGGGTGGGTGAATACTTTTGCAAGACATTGTAATTTAACTTTTTTGAAAAAAATATGGACTTTGTAAATACCATAGAAAATACCATATTGTGTTCCCTGTAGAGGAAGTGTGCTCATTTTCACTTCAACAAAACAGGTAATTTAAGCAAGGGGATTAAGACTGCATCGTCGCTGTCATATCAAATCCTTGTAATGTTTTGTTGACATGTGCTACAGTTAGAATGTTTTTCTTTCTCCTGTAAAGGTTAAAAGATGTGGGGTCTTAGTTATGACAGTGATGAACAGCAATATGTCACGAAGAGTTATCTAAACAAGTATGTGCATCAGAGTATGTGAGTGTGTGTGTGTGTGTGTGTGTGTGTGTGTGTGTGTGTTTGTGTGTGTGCGTGTGTGTATGTGCTCCGTGCTGCTTACGTAGGTATGACCCCTTGTCCTAGATTCCTGGCCTGTGACTCTGTGATGATCTGAGCCTTCAGTACGACTGGCTTCCCCGGAGCCATTTTCTCTCCCAGCAGATAGCGCACAGTACTGGAGAACTTGGACTGGGTCTTAATCACCTGGGGGGGCTGTTTCTCCACCACCAGTGAGCTGCAGAGGGTCAGGAAAAACAACAACATGTTGCACTTGGTGACATTCTCTGGCTTGAAGTGAACCCTAATCTTCAGAGGTATGATAATACACATATTTGACTTGGTAATCTTTAGGAGAGTGATAATCCACATATTTGACTCAAAGTTTTAACTTGAATTGACTCAGGATTTGATTCACTTTTCAGTATTTTGTGTTTTAAATTTCTTGAGCATTACTGTCTCCTTTTTTCATGAATCACACATGTTGCAATAGGATACACACAGTGAAAAGAAAATGGTTCCTGGTTAAATGTATGGTGGTTCCACCAGATGAAAGGTGTTAAATTTACACACGTGAGGTTCCTTTACTCTGCTTGTTCTGGCAAGATGTGTTGTTAACATGACACATTTATTCATGTACAATCATTTGACACATTTGTAAAGAAAAATTTTTTTCCACATGAATAAAATGCTCAATGTGTCCAAAAGGCTGTAGACACTCCCATTCTAAAGCCAATATGTTTCTACAGAGATTATTCAATAAAAAGGCCTGCAATAGGTCCACCTTAAAGTACCATAAAGTTCACTAACTAGAAAGAGTGTCTGGACACTTTTAGACAAACGTTTGTCTCCTCAACACATTTTCTCTTTCTGTTTACTTTTTTACAGAAATTGTGCTGATATATTTAATTCATGCAGAAAAGATGAAAACATTTGAATCAGGTAAATACATTTTTCGCTTGGAATTCTTAACACAAACCTTTAACAATTTCCTCTCAGATAAAGGGTGACGTAACCAACACAGCCGTTATATAAAAATGAATAGCTATTAATATAAACCTATTAGAAAATAACTATTTCAAGTGCATTCTCAACGGATACACAGTGAAGACACTAAAGCAGGTCAAACAAACTAAAAATTGAAAGTGGAAGTATGACCTTCAGTTGAGCCACTGGCTCTGATTACAGCTGGTATTCTATTTGTTAACAGTTATGTCAATATTGGGTTTTGAAATACTCATAAGACTCAGAAGGCTGAAATGTGCAAATGAGCTTCACTTAATATGGTGATCATCCTGACAATCACCTTCCAGGCTGTTTTCTGTGTAGTCTGATGAAGCAGGGCATTTTTTAACATATCATTTCAATCAAATAATCTTTAACCATTTTATATTAATGATTAACTGACCTCTCTTAACATTACACAGGGTGTGTCGAGTGTGATGTGTAGCAATAGGCTATTTCACAATAGCACCACTGCAACGCAGTGTTTAGCCCTAGTTCATGTGGAAGGGTAAAGAACTGTGCTGCTGCACAGACGGTGTATTGGCACTGCTGTACCTCTGGATGAGCGTCTGCAGAAGGCGGTTAAGGTTTTCTTCCAGCTGGTGGAACTGTTCAGCGTTTCCATGGTCCCTTTTCACCAACATCACCTCCTGTCTCAAATTACTGTTCACCCCCAGCAACTGCTCACACCTGCAGAGAGGGGGGTGTACACACACTGTTATCTTAGAAAATGATCATTATTCTATAGCTCACTCTTCCACCATCTGCTAAGAGCACAATTCAGTACAAACCCAGAAAGGGTCATAAAATATACAAAAGCCATGTACAGGTGGCCTTTCATTTGTATAAGCAAGCTGAATTTAACTGATGGGAAACATAATTTTAAATGCTCAGATAAACACACTGATTAGGAAATGGAAAACATATTAAAAACCACAAACAGATTACTACCCATAGTCATACAGTAAACCCCCGACATTTGCAAATTGTGAAAAAACGTGAATTTGTGATGTCATGAAATAGCTAAAAATGTCTATTTTTATAGTGTAAACCCTAAATATGCCCCCAGATATGCTCCCAAAACACTTTAATTTCATTTTAAAGGGGACCTATTATGCAAAACTCACTTTATTTATAATAGGTCTATGGGCTATACAAAACATGTTCATGAAGTTCTTTGCAGAAAATCACTCTCACATAAAGAGATATCACCAGCTTTATTCTTCATATTTCCAGGCCCTTTCAAAACGAGCCAGTTTCAAAATTGGCCCCCACCTGACGTCAGATGGGGGCCAATTTCCATAGAACCGCCCCTCATCTGTCGAGACCCCACCCACTAGCCTGTTGCTTGTCACGCCTTTCAGCAGACATCTTGGGTCTTTGCAGCTTTATGTGCTGAATTCAGCCATGCTTGACCACTGCAGTGGCAAAAACTCGCTCGAAACACAATAAAACAACCTCCGGTATTGGTTAAGGCAAAGAAACTGGCATGAAAAAACACCAATCATGGGGTAAAATGCGTGTTTTGTTCTCGTATACGTATACGGTAAGGCGCGCTCCGCTGCGGCCCAACACCAGATCCGCCATTACGTCTGCTAGTTTTACGAGCAGGGATAATCCGAGCGCAATGTCTACCGTCACACATGAAGTGCTGTGTTCGTCTTGCTCTGTGTCCGACTCGGGGTCGAACATGTAGGACTGGATACCGCCTATTTTCTGCCTTTTCCACGTGTGTTAAGTGTCCCAATACTGTAGTTCATCTAGTGTATCTCACTCTTTCTCCCTCCCTTCCTTCCTTCACCCTGGTCACCATACAGGCTAGGACCACTGTCGCAGATTGAAGGGATGGAAGGAAAGAAAGAAAGAAAGAAACATTTTCACTCGTGTTAAGGACATGGATTCTAACGTGTAAAATCCAGAAGTTAAACGTGCAGCTTAAGCATGGGATGGGTGGGGCGTGGCCAGCAACAGCTTATTTGCATAAAAGGGACAGAGCCTGAAACGACTCGTTTTGAAAAGGACCGAAACTGTGAAGAATAAAGTTGGTGATATCTCTTTATGTGAGAGTGATTTTGTGCAAACAACTTCACGAACATGTTTTGTAAAGCCCATCGACCTATTATAACTAGTTGTTTTTTTTTTAAAGTGAGCATATTGGGGCCCCTTTAAACTCAGCTTAATACATTACCCTAAAAGAAAATGTAATCGGATTGGCTACTTTTAAAGCCCCCGTCAGCGGTATTTCCCCATCCCAACACACGCTTTCTTTGTGTTCTCTGGACAGTATCAATAAATGTATAGTTCTATTTTATTTGGAAAAGTAGCTGAATATATGTTAAAATTTATGTTGCAAAATTGGTAAATTATTTTTTTCTTAATAATTTAGCACTAAAATGCATGAACAATTATATATTGTTCATGCATTTTAGTGCTAAATTATTAAGAAAAATATAATTTACCAATTTTGCAACATACATTTTTAAAAAATTAAAAAATTTATTATATAAAAAATTATTAAATTCATGCATTTTAAAAAAATGAGGATGTCTGCAGTTTCCATGAATTTGCGGGGGTTTCCACGAACAATTATTTGTTGGGTTGTAAGAAAAAATCCGCAAATGACCACAAACTCTGAACCGCGAATTAGCAGAGGTTTACTGTATCTGCTAAAATACCTTATACTGGCCTCAGTTGTGGCTTAGGGCAGTTGTTGCATTTCTTTTCTCATCTGCATAGCAACCTGACATATGTGCCAATAATCTGTTGTTTTTGGCTATTGCAGTTCATCCTATTCACTCAATTCATATGTACAGGAGAACCAACAATAAGCAACTACGCTTCTAAGCTAGAATATCAGCCTTGATTAGAACTGCATTTTGTGCTGAGACTGCACAATTAATTGCATTTTTACTGTCATCACAACTGTTTCTGTGATGAGCACATTGTGAAGGGCTGAGATGACAGGATGGATCAAACACGTGCAGTGAGTCACACAGATGATTTAATGACACTGCAGATTTCCTGTGATAGGGGCAGTCAAAAGGAAGTCTTTCTTTGTAATTAAACAGACACCCTCTTTTAAAAGGCTACTTCTAGATAGGCCCACAAAACGAATAAATATTTGCATTTTTGATTATATGTAGGCCTCCAAAAACAAATCAGTATATCACTGCTGTCTGAGCAAAAGCCTGTCTCCTCAAAAAGTAATTTCAAGTAAAAAGTAAAGACAAGGAAAATATATTCATAACTTGTAAAGTAGTATTTGGATCTTTTCTAACAGTCCATTCACCATGAAATTATCACATAAAGTAAAGATCAGCCAGTGTTTTTTAATAATGTAAAGAAAGTAAAAAATTGGGGATCCTTTTTATAAACCTACTTATAAAAATGCAGGTTTGCTGTGAGGGTGGGGCACTCTTGTGCCCTTATATAAATGCCCTTAGCACAGTAAATCTGCAGTTTCACTTGATTGTGTGTGTGACTAAGGACTCAAAGGTGAAGTAAGTTTAGCTGTATGTATTAAATATATGATTTAATGACACTGCAGATTTCCTGTGATCGGACCAGTCAAAAGGAAGTCTTTCTTTGTAATTAAACAGACATATTCCTTTAAAAGGCTACTTCTAGATAGGCCTACAAAACGAACAAATATTTGCATTTTTAATTATATGTAGGCCTCCAAAAACAAATCAGTATATCACTGCTGTCTGAACAAAACCCTCCTCTAAAGGTAACTACAAGTAAAAAGTAGGAGGGGTGTGGGGAGGCACTCACCATGTCTGTAGAGGGACTAGGTTGTCATCAAAGGCGAGACCGATGGTGGAACGGAGCTGCTTCCACCGCCAAGACTTAATACCCTGGATAAGACGAGACTGGCACTGCTCCAGATCACACACTGCCTCCTGAAGCAGCTGAACACGTTTCTGCACATGCAAATACACACAGCACACTTGCAGGTCATAGCTGAGACCTTAGGGGGGCCTTCCCAAACCTTGTGCAATGTAATGTTTATAAAGTTAAATAATGACAGTTCAACATTTTTTTTGTTTAATGTACACTGCCGTTCAAATTTCTAGAATCATTGTTAGATTGAAAAATAATGCACAACTTCATAACTTCTAATAAATTATAGCTAGACACCATATGATATTTTGACACATTTTGTTTCATTTTAAAATTTCACTAAGGATATTACAAAAGTATAAATAATATACTGAAATAATCTATTTACAGTTGTTTCTTGCTAAGTTATCTGCCTGAGATTTCAAAATGCGAGCTGTTCTGAACGGTAATTTTATTATAAGTTTTATATTCTATGTTCAACAGCATTCTCAGTCATATCATTCTTTAGCTTTCATAGGTCTTTTCTGTCCTAAAGGGATGCAGACTGTATTGCCACTGTTCAGACAGAGCTGCAGTTGCTTCATTGTTAAGATCCTCTAATTATTTTAGAGCTCTAATTGGCCTTAAAGCACCTGAAAGCTTACTGGAGGTTTCTGCTCATGTTCCACCATGTGATCTTACATCTGTACGTCAGATATGGAGATAATTTTATTTATTTCGCTGACACTGATTGTTTTTCACCTCTCTGTTATGCATTTGATTGCTATCAATATGAAAACTTCTGATACTGATTATCAGTATGTGCAGTGTTCCAGAGATTAACCTGTAAACACATTGCTCGGGTCTCTGGTAATCCATGAACTCGTTCTACGCTCTACCACTTCTTATTTATTTAATTTTGTGACAAAGTGTTAGTGTATTAGTATATAGTATATAAATAAATGTTGTTCTGACATGTTTACACCATCATAGCAGTTTGTAAATTAACTTCAGTAAACGAATAAGTTTTAACTAGCTAAAATCTTCAGGTATGAATGAATGGTTTAATGCATTTAAGGGTTAAAACATTTACCTTTGCACAGACTTGATACTTGTACTCCAGCTGTGCGATACGATTCTTTTTGGCCACTTGATCTGCATGTTTGCTATCAATATCATTCTGCCCTGTAGAGGAATAAAATGAAAAACGTCCAGCGTAAGGTGATATTAGCTCAATGCATGGGACAGAGACAAAGAGCACGAGACAGAAACCTTTACTTTCCTATGCCACACTGTAAAAAAGTTACTGGCAGCTTATAAACCAGTACACAAAAAGCAAATTTACAGTAACAAACTGCAAGTCATTTTACATGTTTTTTTTTACTGAAAATCTACAGAATCAGAATCACAGTCACTACTGTGAACACCGTGTTTGGTATTGTCCTTTATAGTTATGTACTGGACATGTATTAAAAAGAAGTGAAAGAGTACAGAAAAGATAAAACCAGTGTAAACAAGACATATCAATGAAATTAAAAGAAATGACTGTGAAGGTGAGCTCAGTTGCCTGTTCGGCAGGTCAAGGCAACGCAAGGCAAGTCTACTTATGTAGCACATTAACATACAATAACATACAACAAGGTCATTCAATGTGCTTCCCAGAGACAAAGCGAGCATGAAAAATGTATAGTGTGCAATAAAATCAGTAGATAATAAAACAAAGATTTAAGATAAATATGAATGAATTGAACAAAAGTAGAAAGAGCAGTAGAACAGAATACAGATAAAAGTGCATGATTTTTGAGTAGACTAACCAAAGGGACTAGCAGATAAAAATGTCTTTGAGTCTCTCTCATCTTTTGAAACGTTATTCCATTTGTGGATAGCAAAGTCCTGTTTCACCCGGTTTGGTGGGTACAACCAGCTGCGCAGCTCATAAAGATCTGAGGTCTGCAGTGTCTACATTCCACAAACATGTCTGCAATGACTTTTGGGCCTAAGTCACTCAGGGACTTCACTACTAAAAGCAGCTGCAAGGGCTTAAAGGACTTTGGGGGCAAGCCAGAGAAAAAGTAAACTAGTAAACCAGTCTTTTGGAGATAAAGGCATTAATAAGATTCTCCAAGTCACTTTTTGCCCTGACCTTAGGTTGGTCTTCAGATGACAAAATGCTGATTTGGTTGTGATTAATGAAACTAAGATCAGCAGGAGACTAGTGTGATTTTGAGCTTAGTTTTTAGCTTTAAGGGCTTCAGATTCAAGGTAAAGAGCAGGAGCACGTCTGTCATTAGTTTTGCCAAAAAACTAAATTTCTGTCTCCTTGTTGTTTAACAGGAGGAACTTCTGCCTCATCCAGACCCCAAGATCATTTAGAGAAAGGACCAAATAAATCTGAGTGTCATCTGCCTAAAGGTGACAATCTATCTTGGTTTCTGGAATAACTTGATCAGGAGGAATTGTGTGGATCTTGAATAGCAGGGCACCAAGTATTTATCCTTGAGGAACTCCACAGATGATATTAGCATGCTAAATTATATTTATAGTTGTCAAGTCAGTATGGCAATGGTGGTAAATCTTGTTCGTCTGCACATATAAGGTCAACAACACCAGACTGGAGAAGAATGCTCCTCACTGCCAAAGCACGTGACACAGAGAGCAAACACTGCAGACAGAGCTGTTAGTCATCCACTGCTAAGAAAACTCTAAGCACCTCAAAACCAAATAGTGTTTAAACAGGTATTTAAAAAGCTTCCCCAAAACAGTTTTACACACAGATGCAAAGCCAAACAAAATCTTGGGACACGACCACTAAACCCTAAGCGTTTCATTGCCCTTAATAACTGCTGATGGCTGCTAACACCTGACAGGGCTGCGGACAAAATATTAGCGTAGTGATTATATTGCTACATATTGTGATTGTCTTTCAGTACATTAAAGGTCCCACATCATTACTTTTCTGGAACTGAAAATGCTGTAAATTATGTCAATGTTCTTAAAGTTTCAATGTATGTTAATTCCCCCAACCCCTAAAACATATGCCTCCTCATTCAGCCAACAACAGTTTAGACCCGCCCATTCATGCTTATGAATGAGCTGCAATACAGAGAGATCACACAAATTAAAATCATAATAATGATCAACAGACTTTGTGCAGCCCTAGTAATTAATTAATCCATTGAATATTTTGATAAATATATATTTAGTACAGTGCAAACCAAAAATCTATTTGCACTTCTAATCTGCTATTGCAAATTTTAAAGCACAATAACTGTTTATTTGCTGATTGTCACATATTGGAAAGTGGTCTATAAAAACGTCCTGGCACATGGTATTTTTATGTTTCATTTTTGTGCAAAAACGGTCAATTGTAAACGCAAATGGTAAATTCCTGCGTAACAAAACGTACAGCTAGCAATTAGGCTGTTGTCATGTACATATCTGTCGAAGTTGATGCTGATGCCAATATTCACACATCTACAACTAAATCCACACAGACTGGCATAACAGAGAGTATTTATTTGTATTCTTTTGTAAAGGCTAACACAGCAGCACAAAGAATAAAATGTAGATATTTTTGCAAAGTAGCCCAGTGTGGCCCACACATACTACTCTTATAGAATAAAATTAATTTGTCATCAGTCAAAAGCACTTTAGCATATCAGGTAAATGCAATAATCTGCCCAAAATTTACTTTTTTTTTTTTTAATGTGCTAATGCGATGTGATTATACACTTAGGACTAAATGGAGACAGATGATTCACTGTGGCGACCCCTGAAGGGTAAAGCCGAAAGAGAAAGGAGAAGACGATGTGATTATACACTGCTGTTGTCTTGTCCTAGCACCCTCCTTCACACACACACACACACACACACACACACACACACACACACAGGTAACAGGGAAATAAAGCAGAATGTGCACTTTTAGATCAAGAACTCCCTTGTCTTTTTAATTTAGCGGTTGGGGAACCTCTGACAACTCAAATTGAGGTTTTTTTTATACTTTCTCTTCCGCATACATTCCACAAAGCAGCAGTCAAGGCTTTTATTGTGTGTTGAGGCAGGCAATAACATGACTCTCACCTTGAATGGGCAATATCCTCTGTCTGAAAAAGCAGATCTCCCTCCACCGGAGACAAGCTCACTCGCACAATTCATCCACTTCATTACACACGTGCATCGCTCATGAAACCACTGTTCTGTATAAAACTTTGAGCACCCTTGGTCAGTTTTCATACTCTGTTGATTTATTCAGTGAAAATAAGTACACACTTCTGTCACTATCATACACAATCAGTCAATACCCATCCAAATCTTTTCTGAAAACACATCCTCAAAACTTCTCTTAGTCCACTCAATCTACATCCAGCTTTTCATGAAGAAGAAGCTGACCTGTCAATGTGGCTTAGGGCCAAGTCTGACTTACTGTGAGCTATAAAAACAAACAAAACTCAACGCAATTTTAACAAATCACTTTAAAAGTAGGAGTGCAGATCTAGAATGGGTTTTTGTGGCAACGATCATCATAAATATGGAGGAATCTGATCCTAGATCAGACCCCCTCAGCCCTGACATCTAAAATGGCCACATGTAGGGTTTGTTCACTTTTACTGCTCACCCTGACCACTGACTTTAAGGGGGTTGTTAGCAATGTTAGTCATGCAGCTGCGGCGCTACATTAAAAAGAGAACATTTGGACTGACTGGGCTTCAAGGAAATTTGTGAAAAGTTTCTGCCATAATTTTCAACCTACATTTCAATCTACATATATATGTAGATAGATAGATATTTTGGTTCTATCTTGCCCTTTTTGTGAGAGTGTAGCACTGCAATGATCTGCACCACTGTGCTTTGTGTAATAAGACTGACGCTGAAGATGCAACCATGTGCTAAATCGGCACTACTATCCCATCAGTGAGATGTGCTACTGCACGCACATGTGCATGTATTTACAACGCTGCCCGGATGCTTTTAGGTGGATAAACTTCACTCTACTCCCTGCACGGAAAACAGCAAACTGAGCCTAGCTTGGTTTTTGCACTGGAGATTACAAATGGCAGCCACCCAACAATTTGCCTTCACACACTCATCACAATGGAATGTCTCAACACAGAACAACTTCTTGCTGTAATCTAAGCCGTTAGACGCACAAAGCAAACAGAATTTGCTCACTGAACAGTCTCATTTTAAAAAAATCCTTTTAGCCTTTAAGTGGTAGGTTTAGCTGGGCATATCCAAGAAAAGCAGGATCTAGACTTCCCTGTCCAGAGCTGCTTTAGCTTTGATGTACATTCAATTTGCATTAAGGCCTTTTATCTCTTGCATAATTATTTACATTCAATTAGGCATAACACAATTATTACATAGTTACACACTGCATTACATTTACAACTGATTAACATTCGGTATGCTTTGAGCCTGCTCATCTGAATTGTTTATAGTATCACGCAAGGACAAAAAACTTTTTCTGTTTCTTTCCACGTTACAATTTTTTTTCTCTTTCCCCCAAGTTGCACTGACTCAAAGTGTAGAATCTGGGTTTGTTTCATAGAGCTATGAGAGATAAATATTTTAACAAAATACAAGAGTTTGGCCCTGTTCACATCTAACATTAACATGTAGCTTGGGTGATCCGATCTCAGTGGACAGCTCTAAGTACATCACTTCACACCTGGCATTGGAATGCAGGAGAAAAAGAAGAAAAAATGGTTGTGATTAATTAAAAATCCCAGTCTTTATTTACACATCCATGACACCGCCAGTTTCCTTAATGAATACATATTTTTGCTGACGCACAGGACGTGACTCGAGGACGTGACTTAAAGGATGTGGCAATACTATGGACCACAGCACCTCTGAATGAAGTCGGAGCGAGAAGATCTCACTGTGTCATGGGTGCATTCATACCTGTACTCAGAGCTATCTACTTATAACTGCATCACTCAAGGTGGCGGTTAAAGCCAAATGTGAACAGGGTCTTTGATGGGCAGATTAAGCCACCACCTTTCCAATGGGGTCCAGAAGTTTTGGGTTCTGTCCAAGTCCGACACAACCCAATGTACAGCACCGCACTTTGAGTCCAAATCCGACACTGGCAAGCCAAAATTTTGTTCCGATCTTGTGATTCCCTACACTGCATCATCAAGTCTGAAACTGACCCAGGTACAATACAATTATCTCCAAAACTGATGCGAGCTAACACAAAGAACCAATTAAACATAGGTAGGAATAAAATAAGGGAGGAGGAATAGTGTAAAAGGACAACCTGAAGCAAGTGGAACTGAAGAGCAAACTCTTAGGTCTCAAACTGAAAAAGTGAGTTGAGAACCTGAACGCGAATTTTGAACCCAATGCCCAAAATAGTCTGAACCCAACTGTTTGTTTCAATGACCATAGTGCACAATATAAAATACATACAAAAAAATAATAAGGGTAATACTGGACACAACATTATGTTGTGAATCGCCGTTTCCTTCACTGAACAAGTTTATATTTGCTTAATAACTGGTTATACAACACCTGCACAGCAAATGTCCACACTGAAATCACAAAATCAAGAATCGCTGGAATGGTGTACCTTGCATGGGCTCAGCTTCCTGCTTCTCCCAGTTGAGGTCCTCCTGTAGCTGGTGAATTTGCTGACGGCAGCTTTGAATTTCCACCACCTTCACCACCAGGCTGTCCACGTCATGATTGCTGACCTCTCTCGGCGGCTGCGTGGTGCCGTTCATTGGGGCTGGCATTGGCGAGAATGGCTGCATTGGCTGAGGAAAAATGTGGACATCCATTGTAACAGCTTTAGCCTTAAGTTTCACTATTTCACACTTGACATGAGGTACAGTTAAAGAACAAACTGATAAACACTCCCAGTGCTTCCTAGGAGAAACATGACAGGCTTACCCCCTGTCTAAGCAGGTGTCTCTCTTTCCTCAGAATATCCCTCACTGTCCTCACCAGTTGCATAGGCTGGGTCTGGAACATGGTCTGAAAAGTAGTTTGGCAGGTTAAACTGCACCTTTGTGATGATACACCTTGGTGGTGCAATAGATAAGTGGTTTGGGGCTGTAAAGCTGGGCATACACTGTGCGATTTCTTCAGTCGCGTTATTCAGCTCTTGCTCAAACTGTATGACTAAATCGCAGGGGTTAGAAGTTGTAGTTCACGATTCATATTCCCACACTATACGGCCCGATGCTTTGATGTGACCTCACGAGGGGCGACCAGGATTTCAAACAGGTTTGATTTTCTTGCGACAATACGATTGCTGATCGGGAGCTGGTCGTGAGTGTTAATCACTTCCTGTTACCCCATGTATACGACACGATGCACGACACGATTAAGGCGAAACTCGGGCCGATCCCCAAAATGGTCGCACGAGTGAAAAATCGTCTCAAAATAGGCCAAAAATCGCACAGTGCAAGCCCGCCATAATACAAATAGAATTACTCTTCATCCGTTTAGTCTTCATCATAATAGAGGGCCTCTGCATTCTTTAATAAACTCTAATGGAGAAGACAATATATTTTTAATATGCCTTATAATGGGTGGTCTACAATAGCAATAGTGATGCATTTGATCAAAACATGAGGTCTCATCAACATTCTTGCTTTCAGGCTTTTTTTAATAAGATCTTGTATGAGTACCAGGTTCCTGATGATGTGCTGGAGTTTGACCTTTTCCACCACATTGGGGTTGAGGAAGGCTACTTTATGCAGGAGTTCCAGCATCTGGTCCAGCAGCTGCCGAGCCAAGGGTTCCTGCTCAACACTGTCAGGATCAAAGTCCTCCCTGAGACCAAACACACACACGCACCATAAGCCTGTGTCATCATGACAATATACTTTCGCCCCTATCCATGGCCTATTATTGGGGCGAGGATGTGTGCATGAAAGCAAGCAAAAACCTTCTCCAAAGAAAAATGTGGTTTTCTGGTGCAATCAGCACAGTGAAAAAGGGAGCTGAGAATACTAAGAGGCTACTTCTAATGCTGATTCTTAGACTCTTAATCAAGCGCCTTTCTGTAATGACCTGTTTCAGCACAGCAAGCACTGCAGTAACATCACAGAGAAGCTGTTTAAACCAGAGAAAATAAACACCCTGCTTCCAATCAGAGAGGAGTAGACCACTTCTGCTTTTATATTCCTAAGTAGTCTTTGATGTGATTTGGTAATCACATATATACAGTAGGACTGGGATGATGAGCACTTCTTGTTAAATTATTGCAAAACAATACTTTATTATTAGAGAGAATTATTATAAATAATCGTAATAGTCATGCTTGCAGTATTTAAAACATCAGGTCTTTCACACTGACACTGGATAAACCACATGTCTCTTCACCCGCCATGTAATAAAAGCCCACCAAATCAGTTTTTTATCTTCAAAATTTTAAGTATGAAAAGACTTTGCTTCTAAATATTGAATTAAAATGTTAAATAAGTAAGAATACATCCAATCAACTAGTAGGTTTTAACTCGACAGCCTAAAATTGTGAATCTTGTAGTCAGTGTCTCAACGGTCTAAAAACCAGTTGTGGTGTTTTATTTTTTGAGTTCTTGTAGACACACTGAAAACATCACTGATGTGCTCAGGAAAAAGCAATGGGAAGTAATTTATCGTAACAATGATGACCTATCGCCTTATTGCTCACCCGTACTTCATCGCAAGGTTAATTCAAGTAAAATTTTGCAAGAATAAACTGTAAAATTAGTTGTTTGTTTGTGAACCACTGCAGTGTGTCAGACAGTCTAGTATAGGCCAATTATTTTTCCAGTGTTTGTTACAGTAACCACAAGAAACCACATCCTTGAGACAGTGTGCACAGTACCACCTTTTGTTTTGAACTGTTTTAAATGCCAGCTCCCTTCACACTGTGCCAATCTCATGATGAGTTCAGCACTAAAACTGGATTAAGACTTACATTAACAAGTAGTAAAGTTAAGTATGTTTTTTTTCCCCGTCTTTTCCTTTGCAGTTATAAACTTGTAGCAATTGAGATGCAAGGTTTTATTATAATGATATTACACTTAAGAGTATCGGGCTGATGTCCTTGGTATTATTGATGTTTTTATTACTGTTATGTCACTTATTAACTGTGAATATTAATGGCTGTACAAAAATGTCTCTGTACCATCTCTGCTCCTCGATCCAGTTGGCCAGGTAGTGCCTGACATCTATGGGGAATGTGTCTGGGTAGAGCTCGCTCAGGGTCTGGTTGGACAGATTGGGAAGCTGCTGGGAAATTTGCGCCCACAGCGCCATAACGAGGCACAGCTGAAACTGAGACAAGACAGATCAAAAAGATTATAACTAACAAGGGAGGAAGGTGGAAAACACATTTGCTGCAGAAGCCTATAATTGTGACCAACAAACTGCGGTCAGTGGAGCTGATAAAATGATTAACGGATGTATAGCTGGTTTATATTACAGTCTGAAAGGGTTGAGAGGCAGATGAAACACTGCACTGGATCACTGGAGTACTGCACAGAAAAATATGGACATCCCAATAATGACAACTCAGTATAATAAAAAAAAAGAAGTAAGGAACATTATCAAAATTAAGAAAGGAAGGAACAGGTCAGTGCAAAATCACAGTTTTTAAGGCAGAGCAGCTAAGATATGTTTGGTGTCCACTATTTTGTTTCTGTAGTTGGACCTACAAGGCTAAAGGTGCTATGAGGCTAACAAAGTCATCAGTCATCCACATTGTTTTTGTAGAAACTCAGTGGCACACACTTTTATAGGTAAGACCAGGTCAAGCCCTCATAACGCCCTCATTAGGGTGGAACCACAGGTGTCAATTTAGTTGGGGTAGATTTTTTTCACTCGCAGGGGGTGTAGTACAGTAGGCTATAGATTATATTTGTCGACCGGGGCAGGATTGTGCTTTTAAAATGCCTCTGTAAGGGACCATAAAAAGTAGTGTTCCAAAAAAAGGTTATTGGAAGAATGTTTGGTATTGTGTGCAGCCACCATAGAGGGGCACCGATACTTCTCTCAGAACATGCCTGTCTCTGCATCAAGAGTTGTGGATATAGTTCTAGACACAGTATGACTTGCTGTTATCCATAGAACAAAAAGAACAAAACAAAAAAACATAATTTCAGTCAATACCAGGACTAATATTCACAAAGCAGAAGACCAGTCTTAGACTTTCTTTGTGTTTATGACAGTCGCTGTCAACAAACTGTTTCTAGATCAGCACTTCTACTCCTGAGGTAGTTTGTGAGACAGACCCCGTTCTCTGAAATGGCTGACCGCCATTTTTATAGGTCACAGTAAGTCATACTGTGTCCTGAACCACATCCATAAGTCTGTGCCCCTACGGTGAAGTGCTAGGTGTGGTTTGAGTGGGATGTCTGACGTTCTGAAGATGTATTTTCAGAAATAATTTGGGGGACAACATTAGCTTTAGCAACATTAGGTTCAGAACTGTAGTTCTAAAAAAAATTCTGGACCCCAAACATTTCTCGGCTGATCAACTACAGGGTAAGTGGAAAACTGCGTACATATATGTTTTTTTTGCATTTGAATTCTTTCTTTAAAGAAACAAACATTTTTCCAACACAAACATGACAACCTCAGATTACTTGAAATTCACATATACCATGCTGACCATAATTTCCACATGAATAAAATACACTATATGGACAAAGGTATTGGGACACACCTGTTTTTCAGGGTTTGGGTTAGGCCCCTTACTTCCAGTGATGGGCAATCTTAAAGCAACAGCATACCAAGACATTTAGGACAACGCCATGCTTCCGACCATTTAGGGAAGACCCTTTGCTATTCCAGCATGACAGTGTCCCAGTACACAAAGCAAGGTCCACAAAGATGTGGTTGGATGAGTTCGGTGTGGAAAAACGTGATCGACCTCAACCCCATCCAACACCTTTGGGATGAACTGGAACAGAGGCCTTCTGGTCCAACATGAGTGCCTGACCTCATAAATGCTCTAGAGAATGAATGTGCACAAATTCCCACAGAAATGCAGTCTTCCAAAAAGAGTGGAAGCTGTTATAGCTTAAAGTCCCTGTTGGTGTAACTGTCTGCCGTCCCAAAACTTTTGTCCATACAGTGTACATCAAATGAACACAATTGTTGCAGAAGCAAGTAAAGTGAAAGGCAAAGCTGTGTGGCTGCATCATCTCTGGCAAATCAGGGAGTTAACTCCTCAAACTATAAGAACAGCTAATTGGAAGCTTTTAGTGATCTGTCACTCAACCATGCTGTACTGAAAATTACAGCAGTTTAAGATAAAGACACAAAGCTACAGACTAAAAGAGAGAGATTGACAGAGAATCAATAAGAGAGAGAGGGAGGGAAAGAGAGCTAGAGAGGGAGGAAGGGTAAGAGATGAAGTACAAAAGAAAGGCAAAAGAAGCAGCGGGAGAGGTTGAAAAGACAAACAGAGCCAACCTTATGTAAGGTATTATTTAAATGGAAAAAGTAAACAAGCAAACAAACAAACAAATAGCTCGTCAGCCGCCTTCTTTTTGTCATTGTCAGTTCGGAATCTCACACCGTCATTTTATGATGGACGAATAGAAACAGTCCAAAATGACCTGGATGGAAAAATCTTGCTATATCAACATATAGTATTATTACCAAAAGAATGTGATAGGGTGCCATTTCTAACAGTGATAATAAACTACTAATACTAATCATTTACAAGAAGGACTAAAGACAGGAGCATGTTTAATACACTTGACATCTCTTTCCCAGTTCAACAAAAGCACTAAGGTGGTCACTTATAATTTTGTCCACATTCTCTGTTTCAGGCTTGGCTGATATTGAGTGGTCTCTTGGCCTTCATTTGTTGTTTAAGAACAGGAACAGGGAGGGGGAAGGTGGTCTGACTGTTTTGGGTGAGAAAAGAGAGTACCAGCACATCCTGTCAGCTTTATCTCTAGCTAACATAAGGAGACAGCACACAGAGTATAATATAGATGGTGCATCTCGACAGTTTTGAAATGAAGAGCTCAGTTGTTGTGGAAACGAGCCTCGAGACAGCCGTCTTGTCAGCATGCTACCGGTATTATACATCTTTTTACCCTGGGTCAGAAAGTTAAACAAGCTGGAAAACCTCAATCTTGTATGTGATTGTGTTAAAAGTGTTGAGAAGGACAGGTTTTAATGTCTGGCAGGGTTTTAATGACTGGAGCTGCTTCTTGTCAGCTTCTTCCACCTTAAATGCTGCAATTTACAGAGTTTATTGAGTTCCTGCCAATAAAGACAAGAGCAACAGAGCTCAGGCCAGATGCCTGGAAACAGTAACTATCAGATATGAGCAGTTAATAGACATTATACTGTGTGTATCGCTGCTACTGCTACTAAACGTCCAAACATGCACCTTAACAAGAAAAGAAAAAAACACTCCAAACTTTCAACTGAAGCTAAGGTCACCGGATTTTATTAGTTTTGTAGTGATCACCATGGTGGGATAAACTGTCAACACACAGTCGAGGAAACGCAAGTCCACCTTACTACAGATTTTCAACAGGAAAACCTTTACAAATCCCAAAAGGTAACCATAAAATCCAGTGTCATGCTTTTTTTTATTGTCATGACTAACACTTTATTTCATGACTCAAACGTGCCATCTTGAGTGTTCTTGAGTGTGCTTTTCTTTAACCACACGGCGTCTAGTCACTAAGCACACACGATCCCCCGTGTCATGCTTTTCCAGGAAAATAAAAGGAAGGAAGACTATAATGTACTGGTTCTGTCTCCTTTCTGAACACTTACACGACCACATTACACCAGCTAATGTAATGCACATCGGGCACCAGACTTAGCTCAATGCAACCACCAGTGTATATGTGTTCATGGCGATATGCTAGTCAACAGGCATGTTAACAATATTGATATTTTTATTAGTCTTACTCTCACAAATGACCTGAGTTGTGGCTTATAAACCCTCCAGATGAGAACTTTAAGTCTCTTTTTTTCTGGTATTCATGTAGGCCTACAGGAGAAAGCCATACATATGTAAGGGGAACAGAAACTAGGCGAGCTTCTTTCAAAATGATATTGTCACATAACAATCACCATTATAACCCTTGCTTTGGAGGAAACAGGCCTTTTAACACCCTGCTGGCAGAGAATTTGTGGATCATTATTTATACCAGAACGGTTAGACTTAAGTTATAACGAATTTATAACAACTTGATATCCAAACAGGCGAGGTTGAGTTTCTGGAGGTGAACGCCACTGAACACTCAAGACGCTGCTGGCCTGTCCTTCTTCTCTGGAGGCCTGTCCTTCTAGCGTCGCTCCAACTGCCAGTGGTGACACCAACCACCCCCTTGGCTCTCACAAACCAAGCCAGAAGTGCAAAATATTTACTAAATTGTAGTGATGTGGAGAAACAAGCTTGGGATAGGGCTCTGTGCGCTTGGAAAGTGCTTAGTAAAAACGGGCGAAGAGAAAGTACGTCAGTGAGGTGGCCTAGTCCACCAACTTCGTCTCTCTGCTGGCAGGAGAGAGCTTTCTGCGCCATATCCAGCAGCTGACAGCGCTCAGGCGGCTTCCAATACCACCAAACAAGACGAGGAACAAGTGTGGAAACATCGCACTTACCTCTCGTCGACGCCAGTTCTTCTTCACATGCAAAGGAGAAATAAGCCTGTTCGCCTTCCGTGTGTGCGCTTGTGTGTGTGTGTGTGTGTGTGTGTGTGTGTGTGTGTTTTCGTTCCCTTCCCAGCTCGCCTTTACTTTCACTTTTGTGAGCCGACTAGTGATCTGCAGCTCCGTCCAGCGTTCAGTGGTGGTGAAGCTCTTTAGATGGGACCCCCAGGTCCAGCAGGCAGCTCTTCCCTAAAGCCAGCCTGATCACTGCTTTTCAGAGTTATGAGCACTTTTTGAGTGTGTGTGTGTGTGTGTGTGTGTGTGCGTGTGGTGGGGGAGGGGGTTGTTCTCCATTACAGTAGAGATGGCAAAGATGGTCTAACTGTACATGTCTTGCATTGTACTGGGTGCCACACTCTACAGCACCTGAAACAGTCTCTTCTGCTGCTGCTCAAATGTGCAGGTAGTGAAATAGGTGATAAAACAGGGCGATGTGAAGTTTTATTCAATCTGACGAGGGGCAGCTCTACTGCATTTGAGAGTGTGTTCTGAGAATATATATTTGTGCCTTAGTGTGTATCTGTGAGTATCTATGTGTGTCTGGGTGTCTGCCTGTGTTTGTGTGTTTCAGAGTGTTCTGTGTGTCTCACTGTGTGCTTGTCTGTTTCTGTATGGTTCTATGTGTCTCTGTGTGGTTGTAAAAGTGTTCTATGTGGTTCAGTGTTCTGTGTGTTTTGTGTGTGTCTGTGTGTTTCAGTGGGTCTGTGTGTCTGTGTGTGTTTCGGTGTGTCTGTATGTTTCTGTGTGTTCTGTGTGTTTCTGTGTATTTCAGTGTCTCTGTGTGTTTCTGTGTATTCGGTGTGTCTCTGTTTCCGTGTGTATCTGTGTATTTCAGTGTGTGTTTCAGTGTGTCTGTGTGTGTTCTGTGTGTTTCAGTGTATCTGTGTATGTTTCAGAGTGTTTGTGTGTGTTTCAATGTGTTCTATGTTTTTCTGTATGTCTGTGTGTGTTTAGTGTGTCTGTGTGTCTCTGTTTGTTTCAGTGTGTTCTGTGTTTCTCTGTGAACTTCAGTGTGTCAGTTTGTTTCAGTGTGTTTGTGTGTTTCAGTGTGTATGTGTGTATCTGCATTTCAGTGTGTATATGTGTGTATCTGTGCGTTTCAGTGTGTATATGTGTGTATCTGTGCGTTTCAGTGTGTATATGTGTGTATTTGTACATTTCAGTGTGTCTGTGTGTATTTCAGTGTTTTGTGTGTCTCTGTGTGTTCTGTGTGTCTCCGTGTGTTTCTTTGTTCTTTGTTCCAGTGTGTCTCTGTGTTTGTGTGTGTTTCTGTATGTTTGTTTGTTTGTGTGTGTTCTGTGTGTTTTTCTGTGTGTTTCAGTGTGTCTGTCTGTTTCTGTGTGTTTCTGTGTGTTTCATTCAGTGTGTCTGTGTGTTTCTGTGTGTTTCAGTGTGTGTTTCTGTGTGTTTCAGTATGTGTGTGTTACCATGTGTTTCAGTGTGTGTGTGTGTGTGTGTGTGTGTTACCATGTGTGTCTGTGTGTCTCTGTGTGTCTGTGAGTGTTTCTGTGTGTTTGTGTGTCTTCTGAGTGTTTACGTGTCTTTGTGTGTTTCTGTGTGTCTCTTTGTGTTTGTGTGTGAGTCTATGTGAGAGTCTCTGTGTTTGTGTGTGTCTCTGTGTGTTTATGTTTGTCTCAGTGTATCTGTGTTTCTGTGATTGTGTTTCTGTGTGTTCTGTATATTTCAGTGTGTCTCTGTGTGTTTGTGTGTGTCTGTTTCTTTGTGTCTCTGTATGTGTGTGTCGCTGTGTGTTTCTGTGTGTGTTCTGTGTGTCGGTGTGTGTTCTGTGTCTTTGTGTTTCTGTGTGTGTTCTGTGTCTTTGTGTGTTTCTGAGTGTCTGTTTCTGTGTGTTCTGTGTTTCTGTGTGTGTTCTGTGTGTGTCTGTGTGTTTGTGTGTTTCTGTGTGTTTGTGTGAGTGTGTGTATTCTGTGTGTTTCTGTGTGTGTTCTGTGTGTTTGTGTGTGTGTCTGTGTGTGTTCTGTGTGTGTGTGTTCTGTGTGTCGGTGTGTGTGTGTTTTTGTGTGTCTGTGTTTGTGTCTGTGTGTTTGTGTATGTCTGTGTTTCTGTGTGTCTGTGTGTCTCTGTGTATGTCTGTGTGTTTGTCTGTTTTTCTGTGTGTCTGTGTGTTTGTGTGTGTTTGTGTGTGTCCTTGTGTGTCTGTGTGTTTGTGTGTCTCTGTGTGTTCTGTGTGTTCTGTGTGTTTCTGTGTGTCTCTGTGTGTTTCTGTGGGCGGAGACTCTGAGAGTCATTTCATCTTGCACTGGCACCATTTCCAGTAAGAGTGTTGGTTTCGAAACATTTCCGGGTGTATCTCTCTCTCTCTCTCTCTCTCTCTCTCTCTCTCTCTCTCTTTCTCCTTTCTCCTTTCTTGCTCCCTCCATTCTTGTGTTATTGGTCTCTGTTGTTTTCATACCTTTTTTTCTCCTGTTCTTTTCTTTCAGTGTTTCTGGACTGCTTTTCTCTTTCTTTTCCCCTTGCTCTCTCTTTCTGCACATTTTCTTTCCCCTCTAGCTTTTCTATTGCTTCTCTCTCTCTCACTCTCTCTCTCTCTCTCTCTCTCCCTCTCCCTCTGTCTCTCTCTCTCTCTCTCTCTCTCTCCCTCTCTCTCTCTCTATCCCCCCCTCGCCCCCCCG
>JBBIGA010132868.1:0-22000 GCA_037576975.1 Alestes dentex | reverse complement strand
CGCTGTTGACTCACAGTAAGAAGGTCCTGGGTTCGACTCCCGGGTTGGGCGCAGGGTCTTTCTGTGTGGACTTTGCGTGTTCTCCCCGTGACCGCGTGGGTTTTCTCCGGGACATCCGGTTTCCTCCCACCACCAAAAACATGCATGCATTGGGGATAGGTCAATTGAGCACGCTAAATTGCCCCTAGACTGTCCAGGGTGTATCCCGCCTTCACCCACTGCAGCTGGTATAGACTCCCCCCCCCACCGTAATCGACACTCTCCTCTCACAATGAGACCAGTTGGATGGTAAAACACTACTAGAAGTTCATCTACTAGTGAGCCAAAGGCGACAGGGGAAAGGAAAAACTCCGAGACTCAAAAGGAGAACCCATCCTCAGGTCGACCTGGAGAATAAAAGATTTTAAAAAAGGGTTGCATGATACAAGAAAAGATTTAAGATTCACTTTATTTTCCCACATTGTCTGAAATTTGGCTTGGGGTTCCCCCATGCTACTTCAGAGAGGAAAAAAA
This sequence comes from Alestes dentex, assembly GCA_037576975.1. Lineage (NCBI taxonomy): Eukaryota > Metazoa > Chordata > Actinopteri > Characiformes > Alestidae > Alestes > Alestes dentex. Next base: position 21,487 of record JBBIGA010132868.1, on the reverse strand, counting down.
AACTTTACACCCACATAAAAGATTAAAACAGGACACACAAAAACCTTTGAGTGTGATTTTATTTCAGTTTGATCAGACAGCCACCTAAATGATTCAGGTGTTGATCTGAAGCAGTCACTGAGTTGAACCAAAAAGGTGTCAGAATATGCGCTGAATGTGACTGGCCTGGCCTGAAAATGGCGACTGATTTCACAGGTGTTTCTCAGTCTAGGTCCCTGTGAGCCCCTGCTTCTCTGGCTTGAACAAACATAGTTTAAAGATACATGACTTCAGTCAGGTATGGAACAGGAGCTTCTCCAGGACAGGAGCTTCTCCAGGGCAGGGTCTTCTCCAGGGCAGGGGCTTCTCCAGGGCAGGGGCTTCTCCAGGACAGGGTCTTCTCCAGGGCAGGGTCTTCTCCAGGACAGGAGCTTCTCCAGGGCAGGGACCTCACCAGGACAGGGTCTTCTCCAGGGCAGGGGCTTCTCCAGGACAGGAGCTTCTCCAGGGCAGGGTCTTCTCCAGGGCAGGGTCTTCTCCAGGACAGGATGTTCTCCAGGACAGGGACTTCTCCAGGGCAGGGGCTTCTCCAGGGCAGGGGCTTCTCCAGGGCAGGGGCTTCTCCAGGTCAGGGGCTTCTCCAGGGCAGGGGCTTCTGCAGGGCAGAGGCTTCTCCAGGGCAGGGGCTTCTCCAGGGTAGGGGCTTCTCCAGGGCAGGAGCTTCTCCAGGACAGGGACTTCTCCAGGACAGGGACTTCTCCAGGACAGGGCTACACCAGGGTTGGTGGGCTGGTACCCGTGACCCTAGTAAGGATTAAGCGGTTACAGAAAAGGAATGAATGAACCTTAAGTCAAAATATATTTCATCAAAAGAGCTTGTAAGCCCTTTAGTCAAGTTCAGTAAAGTGCTGCCGTTACAATGTCCACCAAACCTGATAAAGCTTGGATTATTTTGCTCATTTACTCTTTTATAATCACACCATAGAGGACCTTAAGGAGTGTTCTTGCATGTTTAAAGTGCATGTGTGTGAACGTAAGCTCATGCAATGTTGTAAGTGTTAAGCTTTTCTAGAAAGAAAACTTATATCCTCATTATCAGATACATCACTGAAATGATCCCTCAAACTGAAAAGCATTCTGACAGTATAAATCACCCAGCGCTCGAGGAAACTGCTCTTTTAATGCTCTTTTCATTACTTTCAGCACTGCTTTCTCTTTTAAACGATCATCAGCGTTTATGTGATGCTGCATGGAGCGTAAAACCTCTTACTGTTAAAACGACTGGTGATAAACAAAATGAGAAGGACCTTTGTTGCTCATTTCACCAAGTCACAAACAGTTTATGGGTCATTAATTAGTTATAACCAGCGTCCTCGGATGGCTCGCCCGGCCTGGGGTTAGAAATTCTCGCTCCAGTTGTTAACGTGGGTTATGGCCAGTGTTTGGGAATTACGTCCCTGCTCTGGCTTTGCTCTGATTTATTTCTGTTGGACACCACGAGAGATTAATTAAGGGTTTTTTTTTCTTTTCTTGTTTGATCATCTGTGTGCTGTGGGGAAGCTGTGTGCAGAGCCTTTGAAAATGTATTTCTAAGTAAGTCTGCAGGTCTCAGGAGGGGAATGAGGGGGTTTCAGGTGGCGGTGTGTTCATGCGCTAGTGCAGAGCACTTGGGTAATGTGTCAAGAAACATAAGCCAAGGCATGTTTGATGTCTGCCGTTTGATTCTTTGCTTTTACTCTGGCTATGGAAAGCTTCTGTCCTACAAAGATTCAGTCATTCATTCATTCATTCATTTTCTGTAACCGCCTAATCCTCACTAGGGTTGCGGGTACCTGGAGTCCATCCCAGGGTCTAAGGGTGCCAGGCACACACACACACACACACACACACACCCCTACTAGAGTCAATTTAGAATCCCCAGTTCTCCTGACAGCCTGTCTTGGGACTGTGGGAGAAACCCGGAGACTCCAGAGGAAACACACACCACCACGAGGAGGACATGCAAACTCCACACACACACACACACACACACAAACACACACACACACACAAAAGACCAGGACCTGGATTCAAACCCCCAACCCTGGAGGTGTGAGACACCACCGTGGGGTCCCATTGTACAAAGATATACAACTTATTTTGAATACATGTTTCAATTGATCAGCTAAACTGAGGTCTTTATGATCCCATTAACACCTGGTCATGCATGTTGAGTATCAGGATTATATCTGGATTGGGTTGATCCACATTAACATGCAGGTGTGAACACACCCAGTGAAACCAGATTTACATTTGAGCCACACATATAAACGGTGTAAACACATCTGTCTCTCTGAGACACATTCGACGACCAGAACACTCTTATTCAGAGCTTTGTGAAAGTATTATTTCCAGCAAGGTTTGAGCATATGTCTGACCCTTCTACTAAACTGGTCCCAGTTCCTGCCTGGTTCCTGCTGAACTCTGTAGAGTCTCCTGTTCAGACGGTGCTGCTGTGGGTGTTAATACTTTCTCACACAGCTGCGTTTCCAGACGGTGGATGCTGGATTGGATCAGTGGAGGGACGGAGCGGCGCTCTGTTGATCAGAACATTTGTAGCGACGCTCCTCCCTCATTATAGAAACACAAACTCAGGACACAGTTTAGATCCTTATTTCTAGCAAATAATCACAATTAACCGATACAATTATCAAAAACTGTTGAATCGTCTTAAATCTTTTCATGTGATGTCTTTATTTTTGGCACCAAATTATGAAAAGTAGGATCAATAATAGTATTAATAAGCATCAGTATTGATAAGTATCAATATCAGTACAATCCCAACCATACCCATCCCTACACACCCCACTGGCCGTTTCACGTCTACTAAAATGAGCTGAAAATGAATGAAAAATTTTAAATCCTGGGTAAGATTAAAAGACTATTAAAAAGAGCCATTACATACATTACCCCAGGTAAAAGTAAAAGCGCTTCTCCACAGGTCTACAAGAACCGTTCTGTATCTAAACTGTACTGTGATGGTACTGAAGTTGTATCAGGTTTTGGTGTTCCAGTGTATCTCAGTCCGGTAACGGAGTTTCTGACTCAATTCTCTCCACAGTTTATGGCCGGTCGTCCCAAAACCGCGTCCATGGAGTCGAACCGGCAGAGAGTTTTTCTGTCAGAGCCGCTTTTGTTATTGTGGTCTTTTATTATTTATAGTCTTGTTTGAGAGTTTAATGTTTTCTCTGCGTTCTGTATCCATGTGATGAGAACCGAACCCAGATTACTTGTTAGTGATGTCTTTGATCACCTTCACGTTTCTTAAAGATAAATTTGAGTCGTAGAAAAAGCTCTCACTGAAATTTATCTTCAGCCCAGACAGACAGTCGAGCTGGAACTTTAGTCACTTCCCTGGTTTTAGTTTGTGTCTCCATTATTATTTTTTTGTGTGGACAGTAATAAACAGTGGTCTCTTCCCATATTGTCATGACAACATTTTGACCAATCAGAGAGTAGTGATGCAGTCGGCTCGGCTGATTTTCGGCTCTGCCGTCGAGCAGCTCGGCTCGGGTTCGGCAAACTTTATTTGTAATGGAAAAACATTTGTTCGCGGTTCAAAGTGGTTCCATGTGCCAGTGGGAAAGCGCCATAAAAAACCCATCACTAGACTGAAGAACCACATCTTATGCAACTCAGAACACCCTGAGCTGATCTCCTCTTTTGTCTCGAAAGGCGTGTGTTCTACTGTAGGTCTTCCTGAATCGTTCTGTTCAGTTAAGACTGATCCAGATATCTTTATATTAAATGCAGTGAACCCCCTTTTTTCGTACAGCCCATCAGAAATGATTGCCTCTGGTGCTGGAGACAGTTCATGCCTCATTATGGCAGATGAATGCAATTACTTGCTGTTTCAAAAGCCTTGGGTTACTTTGTGTCTGAGTGAGGTTCTAAGCTGTTGCTCGGTGGTTATATTTGGATATTAGTACAAAATGGAATTCGGGGCTTGAAAAAGTAATCTGAAGCTTTTTTTTTTTGTCAGCTCCTAGTTAGTGCATTCCATTTAAGGACCCTCCGAACACTTTTGTACTTAGAGAGATAAGTTTGGAGGCTCCATTCAAGGTAAGACGCGAGGCACTGAGCCTCCTTAAGCGCTCCTCGGAACCTCATCGCGGGCCATTAAGCTTGATAAGCACTACTACATGTGAGCGAGCACTACATCATAGGAAGAGAGTGCGAAACAGAGGGCGCCAAACAGAGCCCCATTCAGCCTGACGGATGAAATATGAGCTTAGGTTGGCGTCTATATTCCCGCTGGGACCCTGTGCTCTCTGTGGTCCTGTCGTATTTCACCTGCTCGCTCACTTCACCTTAGATCACGCACAATAAACTCTTTAAGCATTTACGCATTTAAAGCGAATGTTTACCTTGTTGGCGGAACGATAAACATGAACCAAGGAGGGAAAAATAGGATGAGAGAACCCTTAAAGCCGGGAAGACGGCGGCGCTCTTGTCTGGCCCCGTTGTGTCAAGTTGTATTCCAGCAGTTGAGAAGCGAACAATCCAGGGGCTCCTTAAATTTCGCCTGGCCTAAAAGTGAGAGCAGTTCCTGAGGTTTCTTTTACAATTCAAGTGTGGAACAGCAGCGGTTTGCTGCTTCTTCAGTTTGGAACATGGTGCGTTACCTTTGGTCTGCTGAAGTAAAAGTAAAGTGTAAAGTGACCGTTCTGTCATACATGAACACACCACAGTACACAGTATAAAATTCTTGCTCTGTCTTTAACGCATTTAACCCATTTAACTCATTTAACTCATTTAACCCATTTAACTCATTCACCAAGTGGGCACCCAGGAACACAGCGCCCAGGGAGCAGTGTGTGGGAACGGTACCTTACTCAAGAGAACCTCAGTGGTGCTCCTAGCAGTCCTGGGATTGGACCCCACAACTTTCTGCTCGCAGTGGCAACTCCCTAACCACTATACCACCAGCTATCAGAAGGTTAATGGAACAGTTCAGTATTCACATCATTTCATAGTTAAGAATAAATTTAGGATGTACTCACGCTAGACTTGTCTTGCGCTGTACTTCCTTCCCTGCTCCCCCCCCACTGGTCTTTTTTCACATTGCACTTTATGTTTTGGACCCGATTTCACTTAAATCGTCACGTTTCTTACTGCTTTATCCTTTTTGTTTGGTCATCTTCCAGATTTACAGAGTCCCATACCTTCAAATACTGAACCCACTGTGTTTTCAGCTCCTCAAAAGTGGTTCTTTGGTCCACAAGTATGAAGATAATCGTCAGTTTCGTGTTGTGCCCTGTTCAAATCAAGTTTATTTATGCAGCCCATAATTGTACACAAAAGTCATTCATGGTGTATTACAGGAATAGATAAAAAAATATGCATAAAAATAGTAGGAAGCAAAAAAAAGAGTCAAATAAATAAAAGAATACATAGAAAAGTAATTAAAGAAGATTAAACGTGTGATGTAAGTGCAGATATTTAAAACACTATACCTCTGTAGACCAAGCCATCCTTTTACCGCCGCATTTGTTCAATGGAGCAGTCGCGTTTAAGTTAGCAATCATGCTAAATGTGCAGCGCTCGGCTAGCCTTAGGGTGTGTTCTCAGCTGTACGCTGCACAAGAACATTTGACTCCAGAAGTGCAGTTTGTTTGAGTCGTGTGATCGCTACCGACTGTGCCCACCGAGTTTGGACACACCTTCCCATTCAATGTTTTTTCTTTGATTTTATTATTTTCTACATTGTAGATTAATATTGAAAACAAACAAAATGATGAAGGAACACATGGAATAATGCAGTAAACAAAAAAAGTGTTAAACAAACCAGAATATGTTTTGTAACAAAATGATGGACTGTTTCTTTTTCCTTAGTTGGTTCTTGCCATAATGTGCAGTAGAACCGTAGTGGAACAGGATCACTAACTGTGTACCAACCCGACCATCAACTGATGATCCCAAACACATTAAGAAGGAGAGAAACTCCACTAATGAACTCTTGACGAAGAACAGCTGTTAATTAAATACCATTTAATTACTGTAAATTAAATGAATTTATTACTGCATTTACCTGCTTATACCAAAGAAAACGCGCTGCATGAGTTACAGTCCAGTCTATACAGGGGGAACATCGGTGTTTACATTTTAGCACTGCAGGAGTTCAGTGTAAACTGTACAGTACGGAAAAGGGTTTACCTTTACAATTTTTTTTTAAGGCTAATGAGTTTAAAATGAAATGAAAGTGTTTAGGGAGCATATTTCAGGGGCATATTTGAGATTCTTCAGATTTCAGCTCTGACCAGTCAGGAATCGATTTAGTACTAGTTCTCAATACCACCATCACTATTTCAAATGATTATGAATCGCAACTTATATAATGGTATTTTATTTGTATTTCCTTCTTATTTCCCACCACGGAGGCTTTAAAAAAATAATAATTTAAACACTCTTGTTTGTTTTGCCCTTCTGCACCTCTACTCTCATTTTTTCCCTCTCGGCTCTTTGGCGGCGGGCCGACTCGTCATTTGATGAATAATCCACTGCCACTTCAAACCGCTCTGGCGTGTTGATGTTATTGTATGCTGGAACGTGTGGAACGTTATCGCATTAGATCTAGAAATTGGAAGCGCGGCGCAGGTCACGCTGGATGGAGGAAACGTTGCTCCTGGGCCGCTGACACATGCGGTTATTTTACGTCGTAAATCTCATAAGCCCGCTTCGCTTTTACATCCAGAGTTCCCGTCCCTGCAGCGCCTCGTGGACGGCGTGCACCTGCAGGACGCCGCGCTGACCCTGACGAGTACGGTGAGCGACAGTTCTCATCCCAGAAAGCCTTATAAGTTCAGACGTGGTTCTTTGCCGATTAAACGTTCGCTCACGTCCGACTGAGGCGCACTGCAGGACTGGGCCGAGGCCGGTCTCGTCACGGAGCTCCTCTGAATTACTCAGACTCTGACCTGAAGGTACAATACAGACTGGACACACAAATCCCTTTCGCTGTCTTATCTGGCCCGGGAAAGAATTCTCCGTGGTAGCAGATAAAGCGGGATGCAATTCTGCTCCGGCATTAACAGTTAAGCCACCCAATCTTGGTGGTGTTATTTGTACCGTGATCCAATAAGACACATGCTGCCGCGGATGCTAATCAGTCAGGACAGCCTTCAGGTGGCTGCGCTGCAACTGCATTGAATGGCCACTGAATAGAAAGAGATTTACTTCTGTATTTCTGCACACTTTTATGAGCTTTTTAAAAAAATTTTTAAAACAAATCAATGTCAGTGATACTGATCAGCTAGCATAGTACGCTATTGATTGGGGAATGTATTGATTCGGCAACCAAGTAGAAAACCCACATTGTCTTGCCGGTTTCTGCAAATTAATTGACCTTATTAGCCATTTTATATGCTGTCTTAAGCCATTCAGTTAACATGGGACTCGTAACTTGTATTCTGTTGCGGATTTCTGAATGTCTTCGGAGGCCTCTTTATTGTATGAGCACTTTTACTGAAAGCCACATCCTCTTTCTGATTTGTATAGATTTTTTTCTATAGTTTTTCTGTAGTTTTTTTTTTTACTGTGTCTGTGGTGCTCTTTTTGTTGTGAATGCTAATCAGGGAAGTAGAAAATTACATTATCTTGAAGATTTCTTCAATTTTTTGGAGTTCTGAGTGATTTATGAGCCATTTTAATATTGTTTTGAATGCTAATAACTGAATCAGCCAGCTTGGGACTGTAATTTAATGGTGGCTAGGTTTTTCACAGCCTTGTTGTGTAATAGATTTCTGCCTTTTTCTGAATTAGCTTTTATACAGAAATATTTACGAGCTGTTCCTCTCGCAGATATTTTTTTTGTTTTGTCTTTTGAGGGTTTGAGTTCTTTTTTGTCTAAAATGCAGTTAGCATGGGGCTCTTTTGGTAGCAACTCTGGAGTAGAAAATCATGTTCCCTTGCAGATTTCTGCCAAGTTTTTTGGAGTTCTGGGTGTTTTATGAGTCCTTTTAAATGTTGTTTTCGATGCTAATAAGCAAATCAGGCAGCACGGGACTCTTCAGGGGAGTACAGGTGGGTGGCTACTGAACTGAAAGCCATGTTGACAAATTGCTGCGAACATATTTTTAAGCTCTTTCACTCTGGAAGTGCTTTTATGTTGTCTTGGTCCTGCATGCTCTTCAGGTGGAAAAACTAGAAATCCTTTGTATGGCTACTGAGTAGAAAACCACATTCTCTGCAGATGATTTTTAGAGTTCTTAGTGTTTTATGGGTCATTTTTAAAAGTTGTCTTGGATGCCAGTTTGCGTGGGACTCAGGTGGCAATTGTGGACATTCACTGAATGGCCTAGCTGTTATAGAAATTTCTGCAAACGATCTTCTGAAAGATTCATGAGCCTGATTTTGCGCTGATTAACGGTCCGGCCCTCTGACGAACTCGGCCTCCTAGAAGCTGAGGCTCATTGATAAAACACTGGACTGCAGGAGATGGAAAGAGAAAAGTAAGAAGAGAGGGAACGCCAGTTGGTCTGGCAGGGTGTTAGTCATACATTTTCTGTGGGGCAGGCTGCTGGGTGGTGGGAGGAATGGGGACTGGGCTGTGAGTGATTCATGGGGGGGCAGGGCTCTAGGCTAAAGCTCTTCACAGAGAGAGAGAGAGAAGAGAGAGAGAGAAGAGAGAGAGAGAAGAGAGAGAGAGAGAGAGAGAGAGAGAGAGAGAGAGAGTGTCAGGAAGAGGTCGGGCCTCCAACATCGCTTCATCCAAATCTTCCAGGCAAGTGAGACACACTTGCGTTCCTCGGTGGGGGCGTGATTTAGGGCTTTGCGTTCCTCCCGCACCTTTTGAAGGGGCCAGAACTCATTCCCCCCTTCTCTTCTTTAATGGAACAGTGCTTTAAACCGTCTTTGCAGTCTCACTTTCTGAGCAGAGTGAGGAAACCAAACGGGATTTCCAATGAGATGGTTCTTAACCACACATATCCTGCTTAATCCCATTACTCGGACCTGCCCATGCCCATTTGACAGCACAATTGCAGGGTTTTCTCACTTCATCAGTCTGTTGGAACTGCCTCTCGTACAAAACAACTCTAAATCTGCTACATTTCCGTTAGGGGGGAGACAAGGATATCCACCGTATTTTTAGACGTGTTCCATGTCCAGCCAGAGCCGGAGTAATCCCCTTTGTTTGCTGAGGACGTCCACAGTGGGAGAAGGAACCAAAAGCCGCTCTGCGTGCGAAGGCAGAGGGTGAGATGGTTCAGTCCTGCTCCGTGAATGGACAGCTGGCGCCGAGTTACGGAGAGAGCGGGTGAGCGGTGGTGTGTGTGCTCGTACGAGTGTGTGCCTGCGCCGCCCCCCCCCCCTCCTCACTCACACAGGGGCTCTTGCGTGGCACGAAGAGCTTTGATTCGGTCTCCTGTGCCGCGTGTGGGTGCATGCGTGCCTGGGCGCCACACGGCAACATGTTGTGTGGACTGCGGAGAGAAGTGAAGAACAGCTTTGGTGAGTTGCCATCATTTCTTTAATGTACCTTCGCTGTCCAGCGAGGTTCCCTGTGCGGCGCCCTGTGCTACAAGTAGACCTGAAGTAGACATGAAGTCGTCCGTTACACGAATGTCACCGGCGCGCGTCCCTCAGGTCACTGGAGCACATATTGCCTTATTTTCTCATTTGCCGCTTCAACACAGGAGCTGATTTATTGCTTTCAATCGCTTGGAGACCACCGCTGAGGGGCTCGTTGTAGTCTGGCGTGGGGAAACGTACTGTTTATGTGTTTACTAGTGTTCTTTATTATTAAGGTGTCACGCGTCTCTGTCATGCGTCTCTGTTTTAACCGCTGTGTTTTGATTGCCCACCTTTAAAACTCAGTACATGTAGGTCTGAGAATGCTCTAGTTCCTGCAAAAAAAGTTCATTAGGACTGATATGACCTGATGCTATTGTAATTTGCCATGACCGGTTATATTCCATTATGCATGTCTTATTGATTGCAATAAATCAGTTGGTAGGCATGTATTGATTGAGGGATTTTTCTGGGTTCTGTGAAAGTGTTTGACATCTGTATCTCGGTGGCATGAGGCATTTTTCCTGCAGGGAAAGGTAGCAGACAGGTTCACTGGCTGATTATTAATGATGTTAATGGGGGGGGGGGGGTGATGGCACACTGATTCAGTTCATTTCATAAACAGGACGTGTTTCCTTTACAGATTGAACCCTTTCTTGTCATCTTGAACATTTGAACGGTTTTATCGATCTTCCTCTGAATTCCCACAAGCCTGAATGTTTTTGGGAAAGCCCTGATCTACAGCTGCATCCGCCAACGTACTGATAAAGTTCATGAGAGATGTGAGGGAATATCTGATGTGGTGTGAGAGATGCGCTCCACAGTTCCAGCCAGACTGCCTCTTGATTTCAAGAGCACTTCTCCCTCTGTGTCACAGACCAAGTTCTTCTAGGCTGTGGAGAGATTCAGGAGGCTGCGCTGCATCTGTGAGGAACATAAGCAGGAGTCATGCTACAGCGCTCTGCCTAATGTTCTCCCGGTGGGGGTGAGATGCATGGAGGGTGTGTGTGTGTGTGTGTGTGTGTGTGTGTGCGTGTAGCAACGTGCCTCAGAGGTTTGTGGAGAGAGGGAAGATGAGAAAGGTTGAGGAAGAAAACGCAACTGATCAAAGTGCCTGATGTTATCTGGGCTCAAATCCTTACTACTCGGTGAGGAACCGAAAAAACCCACCGTTGGTATATAGCACCGTGTGGAAGTCAGACACAGCCCTTCCTTTATTTCCTGTCAGAACAGCCGGTAACATTTTTTTTGTCAGAGTGTCAGAACAACATACATCACTGAAGGAACTAAACCTTCATCAGTGAAGGAACTAAATCTCCAAAATGTAAGTTAATCTGAAAGGATCGTGATTTTTTCACACAATACAAACCGCAGCTGATAGTCAGATTATGTAAAAAAATAAAAAATGAAATATTGTCAAACTGTGTAAAAAAAAAAAAAGACAAAAATGAGAGATTTTGGTCTGACTGTGATGATATATTTAAAAGAAAAAGGCAAAGAATAACCGAGCATCATATTTTTGTTCTGTAGGTGATCTTTCTCAGCCCTCCTGTCCTCATTCGGATTGTGCAGTAGAACTCATCGCTTATTTATCTGTTGTTACTGAATGTTATTGAATCCCCTGATCACCTGCTGCTCTCTCATTTTATTGCATTCATCATGTTTTCAGGGCACAAACACTAAGTCACTTTTCATAACCACTTGCACTAATAACCTGTTATTTTATCACATCTGTTTTAGTTACTTGTTAGTTTTTTTTTGTTACTCTGCAGGCAGGCAATCAATAGAATACAAAATAGAACAATCAGTAGTTATTTTGTTATTCTGTTTGCACTATTACTACTGTTTTTTTTTCTCCTTATCTATATTCCTCTGAGCATGTTTATGACAAAAGAATTTCCCTTGGGATTAATTTATTCTGGAATAAATAAAGTTCTTTCTTATCTTATCATATTTTTTGATATTTATTGTGGTCGCCCATTGCCTTTATTACAGCTTCCGTTCTTTTCAGGAGACTTGCGACCGGTTTTCCTGCAGAATTCCGCTGGGATATTTTTTCCTACTTCTTAGAAACACCTACAAGTCTTTGAAGTTTCCATTTTTTGCCTTTTACAATCCAAGCAACTCCAAACACATTCAGTGATGTCGAGGTCTGGCCTCTGGGGTGGAAAGTCCCTTGTTCTGAATCACAAAGCAGCTTTTTTTTTTTGTTTGATTTGCAAATTTTTGTCAGTTTCTACCTGTCGGTAGAGTCTTCTTATACAGCTTCACATCCTCACAGGCCCTCAGAGTCTTCTTACAGTGGACAGGAACACGTTTGGAGCTTTCAGATCTGAGGCTAGAACGGGGAGTGCTTTTCTCACAGAGATGAAAGTACTGGTGGGTCTTGCACGGTTGTTAGTAGTCCCATCTTCTCTCAGTCCTTTAATGATAACTGCTGTTTTCCTTTGACTTTCTTATTTCCTTATGAAAGTGTATTATATCAGATTTCCTTAGAAATCTCTTCAGCAAAACAGTAACTTATCGTTAATGGTCACTTTGACTGGAAATTGAAATGAAGGGTGGTCTCTGACATTTGCACAGTATTGTAGATTGTAGGTTTGTAAACAGTAAATTTAAATTTCATTTCTTTACTTCTCTCTTTTTCTCTCTGTTTCTCTCTGTTTCTCTCTCTCTCCTTTGTACATACACACACACACACACACACATATGCACTAGCTGCCAAAGCCGCATTGGCAGGACTTATGTACCCGCACAGTCCTGAGAAAAGCAATCACAATAGCATGAAACAGCACACCAAGCCAAAATAAACCTGATATGATGAGGTGAATGCTTTACCACTTCTGGCTCCTGTTGACAAGATCAGCAGTGTGCTGGTATTGTTATTTTCTCTGTGGTTTTAACAGACTCTCCCTGGTTCAGTCACAGAGTTCAGACTGATATTGGATAACGCTGTGTCTGTGGTGTTCGTCGATCGCTCACGCGACAGCTCTAACGAGATATCTCAGTACGTGTCACCTTTAATTAGACGGGACGTCGTCACTGTAGCTCTAGAGCCCGCCTAGGCTGGTTAAGAGGGCAAAAATAAGCCAGACCATCCCAGCAGCCAGACGAAAGGTTTTATTGAGGGGAAAAAATGTGCATCTTTTCTCGCTTCTGCACCACAGAGGCAGCCCCTAAAATGTCAGAAAACGCACACTCTACCTTTTCTGCATCTCCGCCGAGGTGAGCAACCAACAATTGTACTGGCTGCTGCCTTCCTGTGCCTCCCACACACGAAGGTTGGGCTCGCTCGGCAGCGCGGCCGAGTTAAATGTCCTCCCCTTTATCCTTCGCCTGTGACTAAGCTCACATTTTATACAGATAGCAATTTGGAACTACTTATTACTCTAATTGTAGCTTGTTTTCCAGATGCGGCTTTGCTTGTTTTACCACGTTATTCAGGGGAGTATAGCGGGAAAGTGCACTTGTTATAATTAAGGCCATTTTTTTGAAGCCTTCTTCTTACAATAATGCATATAATCACTGCATATTTTGCAGCAAATTGCTTTGGTGCCGTGGTCGGGGATAACACGGCCCAAAAAAAGGGAAAGAGGAAAGCCTGAGAAGGTTCCAGCATTTTAATGAATTGTTTCAGACAATGCAGCCCCTCTAAAGACGTATTATTCCCTCTGTAATTGATTTTCATCTTTGTTTGGAACGCTGGACGATAAAGAGGCTCGGGCCGTGGGCCAAGGACGTAGATTCTGCCGGTGTTCTCTAGCACAACGGTCCTGAGAGCGCCAGCTGTGATCAGGAGGGGTCTGCGATGCATGGTGACTTTCGTTTCATCAGTCGACCGACCGTTCGCAACTCATTAGCTTGCCGGGAGGCCGCGGAAGTGCTGACACCCCACAGCAACTCTGTAGAGCAAACGCTCCGTGACCTATGTGACACCGTCTCTGCATAATCCCTGTCCGAGTCTGGCTGCTTTCTCCTCTGTCGGTGTGTGATATCCCGACTTACACATTAATACTTGCTGTTGAAAGCAGTTCATTAGCTCCGTGTTCTATTGATTGCCTGCCTGCACTTAATTGCTCCAGCCTTGTAAGCGGTTGTCACTTATTATAGAAGAAAAGTAATAGCGTAAGCATCGTCTGGTACCTGCCTGCGCCTGGCTTCTGTCCTCTTGACAGCTCGTTACTTGCCGTGTTTAAATTTGCAGTGAAACATGGTGGCAGCCCGAGGCTCGGATCGCGTTACGCCTTCCACGGGGAGAGCGAGAGAGACAGGCACAGCGGGGCAGAGGTCAGGGTGCTGGAATTTGTTCACAACTGAAGTCGTTCCTCTGCTGTCAGACGGAATGGCACGTTGTAGAATCACCTCGCGTGGCTCTTTGGGGTGTAAATATCTCCCCACTGTCTTGCCCGCCAAGTCTTGGCTCGCTCTTTGACAGGGTTTATGACTCGACACTGGCCAGACCAGGATCAGGATGAAGGGGTTCTAAAATTGAAGGTAGAACTGAGGGCCGTGGTGCACGAAGGAACTGCTGAACTTCAGAAAACCAGGCGTCTCCAGTGAGACTGGCGAACACCTTGCCTCACCCTGTTGTCGTGGCAACGCTGATTAGTGAGTCGGCTTTGAAACCCGGCGAGCTCGAGCCAGGCCTCGTCAGATGCATATTTAAAACACACAGCTGCGCACATATGCGCTCGCAAAAGTCGGGAAGCTTAATGATCATGTGCGACTCGCAAAATGTGATCGCTTTTGCTGGTTTGGAAATGATCCGATTCTGCTTTGCAGACCGTTGAGGTGATTAGTTCTGCAGCAAGATGGGACAAACGAGAAGATGGCAACACCCTGAACTTCATACTGAACTGGCTGTCGCTGTCAGAGTTCTCCAAGAGCATTACAAAATACTGAGGTAGTTGCTTCTTCAGAAAGAAGAACAAACTAATGGTAACACCATAAAGCTAATGGTAACACCATAAAGCTAATGGTAACGCCATAAAGCTAATGGCAACGCCATAAAGCTAATGGATTCAAGTGTTAGATTCTTCAGGTACACTCTTAAAAATAAAGGCGCCAAGAAGAATTCTTTGCAAGATACTATTGAAGAACCGGTTTTTGGATGCCTTCTTTGAATAACTCTTTTGTAAATGTTTGAAGAACCTTTTAAAGGTTAAATGTGTACAGAACCTTTACATCATGTTAAATTCTTTAAATCTTGGACGGTTCTTCACACTCTCTCATCGCTTTTGCAGAAATGGTTCTTCAGTGCAGTGGTCCTCAACCCACAAGCTTTATGGGAAGAACAATGTCTGGAGGTTCACTTGGAGCAGCTTGAGAACCACAGCTTTGAGGGGCCAAAGATGCTTCTTCTGAAGCGCTGCACGAAGAACTCTTTGAGGCACCTTTATTTTAACCCTTAGAACTCAGAATGTGTCAGTAAAATCTGATTTCAACACATAAAAACAGTGTAAAACTGTCTCCTACACGCTCTGAGACTGTCTGACAGATCTTGTGATTTTACTTTTTGTTATTAAGACCTAAAGCATTTTTGTGCTTCATGTGATGCCATTTCTAAAACCCCAGTAACGAGGAACTTCCATATAAGGAGCTGTTTTGCCGTATGATGGCGAATTACCGTTTGTTTCGCTTCCGTCCATACCGCTGGCGTTCTAAGCGTTAAGAGTGTAGATTTAAATGAGAAGATAGCAACAACATAAGCTGCGTCATAGCAAAGGCATTCAAGAGCCAGCAGCTGGATATTTTCCTTTCCTTTTACCAGTCAAATGATTTGAAGTCTGTGTTGCTGATAAACGATTCCACCGTCGGATATAAAGTCCTACTGGTGAACCTTGGTTGCTCTTTTCTCCATCCCACACACAGCCAGAAGGTCAAGTACAGTAAACTCCCCAACTCATTTCCCCCGTTTCCCAAAACAAACCTCCTCTGCCTTGTTGTTCCGCAGCCCCGTAACGAAGATGAATCGTGACACAGCTTGCGGGAAAATCTGCGCCAACTGTCGTTTCCGACGTGGCGCGGCGCTAACGCGCTTTGATCTAAAATGCGGGGTCTCCCACTCACTTCCGCATGGATGGAAGGCGGAGGAGGCGGGAGCATGTGGAGGGGTGGGAGGTTGGGGGGGCACCTGCGTTGTGATGCTCTGGAGAAGGTACACATCCGTCACTCCGGCTCCGTCAGGCAGGGGGGAGCTCTGAACGAGATCTTGCCTCATTATAGGGCTTAGATGAGGCTTATGCTGGTTGAAAGTGGACTCAAGCAGCAGATTGTTACTGTTGGTCCACGTCCTCACTGTTCATCTGTTTGTTGCGTGAAGCAGCAGTTATCACAACCTTATGCTCTGATTTTCTGGGATTATACCATATTTGTAGTGAACATTCTGTATTCATAGATCATAACATACTCAAACTGTTTTGTAACTGTAATGGAATATTTTGGTTGAATTGGATGCAAAGAACCAAAGGTTAAGCAATAAATCAAATGTACAAAGTTTTTGAAGTTTGCTCCTTTAGTTAGGATATGAGGTGAATGAAGGCTTAAATCCACCCGTCAGCATTTAAAGACTGGCATTGTTTTCTGAATATAATCGAAAATTTTTGTACAAACTGGATGCAAAGAATCACGGGAGCCGTTAAGCAATACATTTTCCCCATTACCCAAAACACACATCTGGTTTCTGAAGTTTACTTTTTTAATTCTGAAGAAGTTAAGATAAGAGGCAAAAATCTGTTTTGTTTCTAAATTCTAACATAAAAGAAATTTGTTCGTTTTTGTTCTTTATGATCATTTTTGCGTGATGGCATTTTTAAAACCCCAGTAGTGGGTATTATTATTATTATTATTATTATTATTCATTTATTTATTTTTTTTAATTACAGTAACTTTGGTTCTATGTGACACAGAAACACCAAACAAATCTCAGCATGACGTCTGACACCTCGAGCAACAACACAACTCAGAGGAACGTCCATATAAGGAGCTGTTTTGCTGTATGACGACAATTTACCATTTGTTGAACTGCGGGCACGGATCCGTACCGCCCGCGTTCTAAGGGTTCTAATGTGTGTATTCTCTTTCTTTGTGTGGTCTTATATATCACCCAGGGTGCAGCCCTCCTCCCAGGCGCTGCCTCTCTGGCTGCTGGGTCCTGATAATGTGGAGTAATTAAGGTGGAAGTGTTGAGTCTAAATAAAGAGGAAGCACAGCCTCTCTCAGATAAACCCCCCACACACCCACCTGCACTCATCGTCTGGCTAATTAGAGCCATTTCTTTTAGGCTGATAACTAAAAAAACAAGGAGAACTGTGGAACAGCGCAGGGGGCACGCTACAAAGGCATCCGATTTTGTAGGTAATGCATCAAGAATGACTTTAATAATAGTAATTTTGCTGGGTTAGTATTTCCTTGAACACGTCTCACTGACCAGTCGTCTAAACCGGTGTTTGGTTGCTACCAGTATGATTGACGGGCCTGTTTGGGCTGGATTGTGCCGCGATAGTCAGTATGTTTGCATTGGCTTTGTAGACCAATAAAAATGCAGATCGGGTTTGAAAAATATGCGCACTGATGTCGTCTTTCCACCTGCTTTAAACAGAGCCAGTTGGATTAAATCTTCAGGGTGACCAGTCACAGCCAGGGTGCCATGATTACTCCTCTACTTTTATATTCAGCCCTGAACTACTTGTGCTGTAGTTGCTCACTTTACCATCGCTACTCTTCAGTGAATATAGGGCTGCAGGTATTATGTATATATCTGATACATGACTTTTTTTTTTTTATCATTTATCATCATATAATACATGTATATATTATATAATGCAGAACTATTCTATAACTCAGCTAAGCAGATATTTCATTTTCAAATGAATTTGAAATGTTAAATGGTATTTCACATAATAGAATGTTCTGTAAGAATAAGAAAAAGAAAACTAAAGTTTAATGACTGGGTGAAAAAAATGTTTTGCCATTACAGCAAAAGGATAATTATTATATACAACATCATATATTATTCATTGTTACATAAAAAATAATAACAACAACAATAACAATCATCATCATCGTTGATTACTGGTTATGGTTACTAGTTAGTTATGTTTTTGTAGTTTTGCATACTTTTTATTTCTTTATTTTGCTTTTTATTATTATTATCTTTTTTAGATACTGCAGTGTCATGAAAGAGGGTTTTACTTTTAAAAGAAAAAAATGCTGTATTGGGGGATCTTGTCCAGTTTTTCGACACTAAACACTGCCAGCAGGACCGGGCTTTTTAACCCTGCGGTCTTTTGGTGGTCTTGTCTCGGGACTCAGATTCTGTACTGGGTTCTGTGCTGCGTGAGGCAGGTTCATTTCTGATTTGTTGTAACACTTCCAGGCAGCTCTCCAGTCTGTAGCTTCTCATTTATGATGATAAATGCAGCTGAGAACTGTTGTCTGTCTAGCAAAGCAGAGCAATTTGAAACCTATTAGTGTTGCACCTGTAGTTAAAACCGAAATTGTCAACTCACATAAGCTTTAAATGGATTAGGAGTAAAGTTTTGCCGGCCTGACGCCACAGGTTCAGTGGGTTATATGATCCGCAGAAACGCTCTTGAGTCCCTCTATTCTGATCATGTGTGCTACTGGTTATATTATAACTAATATTTAGTTTGCTGGAATTTTCCCATTGGACCGATAATTTTACAGTTTATATGTTTTTTATATAAATTGTGAACTGATCAGTTATTCAACTGTCTTTACAGTTCCTGGAATATTTTAGCTATTATTCATTAAAAGTAATTGTCCTTCTCATCCGACTGATCTCAGTGCCCAACCTCACAAATGCTCTCTTGACTGAATGCCCACAGACACAAACCCTTGCAGAAGAAGCGAATGTTTCAACTCCGTATTAATGCCTAAATGGACACTATACAGACAAAAGTATTGGGACACACCTGTTATTCAGGGTTTTGGCCCCTTACCTCCTGTGAAGGTCAATCTTAATGCTCCAGCAGACCAAGACATTCTGGACAATGCCACGCTTCCAACTTTGTGGGCCCAATTTGGAGAAGAACCTTTTCTGTTCCAGCATGACTGTGCCCCAGTGCACAAAGCAAGCTCCATAAAGACGTGGCTGGAGGAGTTCAGTGTGGAAGAACTTGACTGGTCCATACAGAGCCCTGACCTCAACCCCATCCAGCACCTTTGGGATGAACTGGAACAGAGATTGTGATCCAGACCTTCTCATCCAACATCAGTATCTGACCTCATAAATACTCCACAGAATGAATGGACACAAATTCCCATGGAAGCCCCAGAATCTTGTGGAAAATCTTCCAAGAAGAATGGAAGCTGTTACAGCTATCAAGGGGGACCAACTCCAGATCAAAGTCTATAAGTTTGAATGCAATTTGATAAAAGTCCCTGTTTGTGTAATGGTCAGGCGTCCTAATACTTGTGTCTATACGGTGTAGTTTTGGAATGAGATGTTGAACAAGTTCATACTGGTATGATGGCCATGCGTCCACATACTTTTGGCCATGTAGTGTATGCACAGACTTATGACTGTACAGCAAACGTTATTAGTAGACAAAACAGCCTGGACTGTATTAGGCAGCGCCAGTACATCCTTTATGGATCATTCCAGCAAGACGCCAACTTTTTTTTTTCGTGTTCGTCTTTCATCTTTCATCCTACTTTGTTTGTGGAACAGTCGAGATTTCCTTTTTTTTATCCGTAAAACGGCACTTTTTGCAGCCTGACAGGAGAGAAAAAAAACCGATGACTCTGTGCTTTTGCGAGCGAGGTGCGTGTCATGGCTAAATCGCCTCCTTTGATAGGCGACTGGGGAAGATTTGGAAAGCCCTTGGGCAGGCGGATTAGAGGGAAGCCGCTCATCACGGTGAGGGCTGATATGACGGAGTGTCTGTGGGTTGGGGGGGTGGGGTGTTCTGGAGGAGTTTGTGCTGTTGGCTAATCTGACTGTTGAGCTGTGGCGGTAATAGCTTTCAAAGAGACCCCAATAAACAGCCAACCTGAGTTTGCACTCGAGGGAGCGCTCAGCCCTCGTTCTCGGCCGTCCGCTCTTTCACCGCTGAGCCTCTCCGGCCGGCCCTGGAAGGCCCTGGGAGCTTTTTCTTTGTGTGGTATTGAGAGGCTCAATGGGTTGCACAATGCATCACCGTGGAGAGAGTAACAGTTCCGTTAGCTTTAACATGTCTCTGGAGTCTGGCCTAATTAGAATGTGTTTCGAGGCGTGTGGTGCTGTGAAGAGAGGCAGGGATGTGAGAAGAGGAATAACAGGATAGACACACTACCCAGGTCTACTCTGTGACTTATAAATCGTTTTATGGTGATTTGGAGACATACAGGTGAAGCTGCTGCAGCAGCCTGTTGAGCTCATGAAAAATGGAACAGATTTAAATTAGCAGTGGTGTGATACCCTTTTTCAGTTCTGATACTAATACCCACAACTTAAAAATATTAGTTCTGATACCTAATAATACTGATACCTAGCTTTAACCCTCAGAACTCAGAGTGTATCAGTAAACTCTGATTTTTAGTAAATATAAACAGTGTAAAACAGTCTAGAACCGGTGTCTCTCTCTCACACACACAAACACACGCACACACACACACACACACACACACACACACACACACACAGGTGTTTGTGATGTTGTTCCTGAGCTACTGCAGGGTTTCCTTGTCAGATGCAACTGTTAGGTTACCTGCTAATGGCAGCTGGTGGTTAGGGAGTTGCCCCTGCTATTGAAATGGGTTTGAATCCCAGGACTGCCAGTGGCACCACTGAGGTACCCTCGAGCAAGGTAATGCCCCCACACACTGCTCCTCGGGCGCGGTGTTCCTGGCTGGGTTTAAATACAGAAGACAAATTTCACACATTGGTGTGTTTGTGCATTACAAATGGTTCACCTTCACTTTACTTTTCACTAATGTTTACTAATGTAGTCATTAATTTAGTTTTAAGTTGGAATCTTTTTGTAATATGTGACATTTTAAAATGTGAAGTGTGGCCCCAGTGTGTGTGTGGCGGTGTGGTGCATTGCGGGAAACGAACATTCCACTAAATTTGGCCTAAAACTGCATCGTTGAACACCAACGTTTGAAGGACCGGCACCAATCAACAGCCCACTCCAGCACCGGCACCACGACACGACAAACCGAAGGATCCACACATAAACCCCGCTCTGCTGCGATAATGAAGCTGTGAATATTCATGAATATCCATAAAAATATAGGAGCTGAAAGTTCCTGAACTTTCTGAAAGACTGCTGGTCAATGCCAGCACCTCTCTGAGGGCACTTACACGCGCGTCATCATTAGATGACTGCAGAAATTCAGATTTTGGCGAATAATCCGTTCAACATGTTTAGAAGCGCTTCAGCAATCTGATAATGAGAAAACACTGCGTGAGTCACTCACTAATCAGATTCCTTTCTAAACGCGCCACGTGCACCTTTACACTTACTTAGCAATAAACTCACCGGAGCACAACTTCTTGCTGTGGCCTGCTTTTTAACATAGATTAATATGTCAATTTAACACTGATTTAAGAGTTTATATGGCTGCAGATTGCGCTAAATGGGGTAATTGGTTCCCATTTGTTGTAAAATAAGTGCACAGTGCTCCTGTTCTGCTTCCACCCTTGCACAGATGTTGGAAAATAACAGATTAAATGAGAGCGAGGGAGCATTTGCTGAAGAGCCTGATTTCTAAAAGCCAGGTGTCGTTATTGAATTTCACTTATAATGGCTTAAGTCCAGTCTGATAATAAACTACACTACAGGTCAGAAGTTTTAGAACACCCCTGTGTTTCAAGCTTTTTGTAATTGAAATTTAAACAGTTCAAGTCCAACAAATAGCATGAAATGGTACAGAGGACAGAGCTGAACTGCGAGAGGTTTAAAAATGGTGAGGTTACCCAGAAGTGGGAAATAATTCTGTAGCTCCATGC
>JBBIGA010132861.1:0-22010 GCA_037576975.1 Alestes dentex | reverse complement strand
CTGTGACGTCCAGGCCTCGTCCTAGCCCCCTCTTCTGTGCTTAGCAACCCAGCAAGAGGACAAGGGGGCGAGGCCCGGACATCACTAAAGTGAAAAAAAAGCGGAGGATATCTGCAGTTTCCCGTTAGTGCTGGGGTTTGAGCGAACAATTATTAATTTGGTTCTCCGCGTTGGACTGAAACAGCGACTGCTGATCCGTAAAGTGGGGATTTATTGTATGTGTGTACACACACACACACACACATACACATACAGAGGGGTTGACAATTGTTTTGTTCTAGTACTCTGATGAGTACCTACATAAATGAAATGGTACTCACCAAATTTAAAAATCTTCCATCTCACTATCCATGCTTTCAATTTTACCAGTTCTACCACCCACTTTAGTGATATACTGTCCAATCTTTGAACCCGAGCCTCTTCAAAAGTACATCTTGTGCAAAATTACGGATTGGCCGTCGTTTTTTTTTGCTATATTAAATGCAAGAAGGAACCTATTTTTGAGAGTTTTAAATTGTTCATTTTCCATTGATCAAGGGGTGCTGTTGACCTCCCTTCCAGGAGAGCATTTTCTCGCTCCACGGCCTTGATAACTCTTTTATGCTCTTTCTAGCTTAATGTTTATTTTTGATTGCTGTGTCCATTACTGCACATGAACAGTACACAAATTTATCAAATGAGACGCTGAAAGTCTAATGTTGTTCATTCACGCATTTGCCAAAATTCATTTAATTTTTAAAATACTTTTAAATGAAATATTTTATTTAGATTAGAGCTTGTAATTAATTTTTAATCGCATGACACCCCTAATTATATATGTATGTAAGTGTGTGTGAGAGACCAAATGCTGCTTTTGTAACCAGTGCATTTGCTCATATAGCAGAAAATATAAGAAGGATTGGATAAAAGGGGAGTTCTTGTGACTATCAAAGACATTCTTTAATTTTAAAACTGGCATTTTTTTTGGAACCTATAAATGACAACGGAATATTGTCAACTCACAGGTATGTTTAAAATGCCCGCCATATAACTGTGAAGCTCAAAAAAATAAAAGATTCACCACTGGCTCCTGAAAATTGAAGAACAATTTTACATTTTGATGTTCATTTGAATTTGAGAAGTACTTACATACACACATTGCTGAAGCTTATTGTGTATCATTGTATAAAATATATACATTTGCTACAGTTTTTTACTTGATCCTATTACCACTGCAGCCACATTCAGGACATATGAACCAGAGGGCTTTCAAAAAGCCAATGAAAATGATCTGTAAGATGATGCTTTTTTGTCAAAAAGTTTAGTAAAAAAAATTAGTACAGTAAAAAATAAAAAAATAAAAATTCCTTTTACCTCAGATGTAGACAAATCACCCAAGACTTAAGTTGATTGTGTTGAACCAACAAAAGTCCCCCCAAACCTTTTCCGTTAATAAATCCCTTAAGAATTGTAAAACTTTTCTGAACATATTCAAACCAATCCATATATTCATTGTAGATGTGGTTTATACATTGACATTTTGTTCATTTATATGGCTTATGGCCATACTGTTTGATAATCGACATCCATACATTTGCATCTTAAAGATAAGATTAGAGTGGATTGAGAGAAGTTTCAGGGATGTAAAAATGAAAATTATTTGAATGACTATGGACTATAGTGTAAGCAATATATGCCTCATAGTGCCAGTTCTAATTTTAAAATGGAAAATGTGGACTGACTACATGTGGGGTAACTAACACTACCCTTTTAAAAAATACTTTAAAATATGATGTGTTCATTTACAGTGTAATTTACAATTATGTATACGTTCTATTGAAAAGCATTTTTCCTTTTCTGACAGTTTCCTCCTATAGGAGCATTTTCCTGGCAAATAAACGACAACTACTCTAAATATGGATAAAGTTCTCTATATTACTATACTTATAATATTTGCAGAAGCACGGATGCTTTTTTAAAGTAGTTTATAACTAAAATATGCTTTCCATTAAAAAATAGGTTGGAAAATGCCCATTAAAGAATCAGAAGCAAACTTTCTACAGTTAGAATTCTGTGTGAATGCAAGTCTGGGTGTCATTTTAATTGTAACTACTGTATAGAGTAGAACATTTCATTAACAATAATACCATATAAAATTTTACGGCATAAAAAACACTTAGCTGCCACTTAACCAAAGAATGCAAGACTTTGGTGCACAGAAAACATTTGTAAACTGGCTGAATTTTTTTTATAAATGTAAAAATGCTTTTTGGTCTAGAAAAAACTTTCCCTTTTTCCCCCTAACAGGCAAAGCTCAATTCCTTTCTTCAGGTTAAAACATTGGAATTAAACTTCTAATTTACATTTAACTCCAGAAGCACACAAACTTGAAATTACAATAATTGGGGAAAAAACAAAAACAAAATACCCATAAAATAAGTGATGTACAGTGCCCTCCAATAACATTGGCTCTAACATGTTTCACAAATTAGGAAGTATGTTTGAACTGTCCATTTTTCCTTTTACTGTATTTAAACTTGCGTGTATGTTCAGACTTTTCAGTATCCATAAAATGTTTTCAAAAGTTTTGGGTTTTCTTTACAGCTCTTTACAGCCGTCTTGGTGTAGTCGCCGACTTATGTATTTCAGTTCTTTTTGTTCATTCAAAGACATTCCAACTTTTTTCTTTGCCTTGTAGTGGGTTTCAGACTGTCAAGCTTAGGCATATTTACAGGACAGACATCAAGGGCAGAAGCCGGCTGATGTCTGAAGAACAGACATAATTTGAAATGTTTGCAGGGGATCTGCAATCAGAAAGTTAATTTGTCCTAATAGTTGCCCTGTTAGGACAAATCAATATGGTTCAATTAAACACAAAAATAGCAATTAATTCTAAAAGACAGGGCATATAGCCAAAAATAAAAGTATCTTTCTTAGTATCTCTCAAATGTGTTTTTACACCTTTAATTGAAACTGCTGGAGTACACAGTAAAAATAGTCATTTAGACTTCGTCACAAACATTTTGGAGAACACTGTAACAGTATAAGGGAGAGATGGCAGTACAAAAATATATATTCTAAGACAGAAATTAGCACATCAAACATACATAGCGCCTATAGAGCACACAATAACTACATCTTAATCTGTGGTAGTGTGTAGATTCTGTGTCGTACTCTCTGTGTGAAGGCTTGCTGTGCATTTATTTTCACATACTGTCTCTCTACCAATATCCTCTCCATCTCTTGTATCCTGTGATGGTGCACATTCCTCCTCAGCATCACTACCCTCTTCCAAATCATCCCCACTACAGTAGGAACCTTCACTGTCACAAGAGCTGGAAGTGTCATCTTCCGAGCAGGAATACACCTCAGCGCCATGAAAGATGTAGCGATTTGGCGCTTGGAATAAGTACTGACAAGCTGTAAAATAGAACGCACAAGCAAATAAGAATTAGAAATTTGAACAGTGTAATAACACACCAAACGATCAAAACTATTACCAATTGCAAAAAGGACAATGATGTTTTTGATATTTTTGTGTTACCAATACCTTAATTCTACAGAGATCTAACTGTACACTAAATAGCAGTCTTATCTGCAAAGATCCAGCATGACTGCAATGTTCCAACAATGCATGAGCACACATGATCATTTGTCTGAAGACTGAGAACAACTGATTAAACTAGCAGAGTCAGATGACCAATGTCCAGTCAAAGCCACACTGGACTTGTGGATAAGACTGGGCACCTCTGAACTATGATTTATAAGGTTTTGTTTACACTGCAGGGCAAATTCAATTTTATTTCTTAAACTAGAGTTGAAGAATGTTTAAATCTAAAGTTACAAATGGTCAAGTCGGATTTGTATGGTCAGACTGTAGCTGCATTTGCTTGCATCTCTACATATGTTGTAATAATAACAATGCATGGCTTAGTACACCAACTGCAGAGGGGCAAAACATTTGAGGTGAGATGGGTAACATTATCAGAAAAATTAAGCTGCATTTAACTACTAAAAACAATGTTACCTAAGCTTTATCTACCCCTGAATCTACAAAAATCAGATTACAATGACTGTATTGGTGTGCATGTACATTTTTAGCAAAATCATAATGGAGTAACAGCTATAAGGTACTTTAAAAACAGATGTACCTTAAATCTATTTTTTAGACTTAAAAAAGTAAAGAAAAGAAACTAAACAAATCTTACATCCAAGACGTTTGCTGATTGGACTTCGACGGATTTGGTTTAACCAGTGTCGTTTCTTCAAAACTTCAACATTGCGACTTCTGTGCTTTGCTTCCTCTTCAATTTGTGTCTCCAATCTCTCCATTATCTCTTCGGTTTGGTGGTGTGCATTTGGACTACAGCCAATTGTTTCAGTTGGGGCACTTTGGCAGGCATCTGAGCTCTCCGGGCAAGGGCTCGTTCCTTTAAAACTAGTTGAACTAAGGTTTTCCTGCTCTGGACAGGGTCTTGTCTTCTTGGCTGTGGAAGGTGACACATTAATTTCCCCGTCCTTGCATTCCCTCTTTAACTCCACAATTGAACAGGACTCTAAAGCTGTGACCTTCTCTGGTGCGTCTGTTACTACATTAAATTTTTTTGCGACCATCTCTGATGCCTCTGTGACTGTTGCATGTTTTTCCATGACAACATTTTCAGTACCTTGAACCTCAAATGTCTGGATTTCAAGGCATGCCTGTTCAGGTGAAGCAGCTGTCAAAGGAGGTTTCTCTGTGATCTCATTAAGTAGTGAAGAGTTGTAGCAAAGCTGCTTAAAGTCACCACCAAGTCGATGGCACAGTTCGTTGACAATAACATCACAGTCTCCGAGCAGCTCCACATCAAAGTTCAAGTGGGGCAGTGGTTCACGGTTGATCAAAACTTGAGGCACTTCATGGGCAAGTGAGCCTTAACAGAAAAAAAAACTGCACTAAACCAAATTATAGTATACAAAATATGACAGTACAAGTACAAGTAAACATTATGCAATGCAGTGATTGAAAACAAACAACTTTCATGGTTGTTCGATTCCAGTAATTCTGGAAGTAACAGGCCACCAGGTTCCAATTCTGAGGTGTTTCAGAAAGTTGTTGGTGTTACCAGAACAAGAAGTGTCTGAGATTTTTAAATTTACTTTGATAAACCAAAGGATGCACTCATTAGTTGCTCAACTGATCCTACAGAACTAGAAATCATGACTGACTTGGACAACTTAAAACAATGGTTATACTTAAAACAATGTAATGGCACTACGGCGTAAATGTCGACCATAATATTGGTAATCAAAAACAACAACATTTTGTTTCATGCCAAATGGTCATAACCTAATGATTGCAAAAAAAAAAAAAAACCCAAAAAACTTCACACAGCCTGCTATTCAAGGACTGCACAAGCCACTAGCAACTACATTGTTAAAGCCTGACCCAGACACATTTAATGAGGAGAGCTAACTGGATTAAACTGTGAATATTTTTTTCAAGATATGTTGACAAATCGTTCTATTTTTCCCCCTTTCCCAAGCAAAAGACTTTCATTTTTAAACGACATTGACACCACCAATCGTTCCGTGTAACTGCGCATTTTAAGCGTTCAGCAACTCTGTCGACAATGCTGATGCAGCGCGAGTGAGTGACTTGTAGGCTACCTGGAGGCTACTTTGCTAGCGGTAAGCTAACTGGAGGCTACTTTGCTAGCGGTAAGCTAACTGGAGGCTACTTCGTATCTAAAAGTTGGTATAATGTGATAATGTATATTGAAAATGTATACTGATAATTGACTGTATATAAATAAAACTGAAGTTTAACGCAACATTTCATAGCAAACCAACTTAAGAATTGACAAGATTGATAAGAGTTTTCTCCCAGGAAGGCAAAATTCTGGTGTTCGCCGCTAGCCCTGCAAGTGCTGGTAGAGGGGGCGTGTTCCACAGCAGCAGCACGGGGCTGCCCATAAATGCGCATGTCTATTAAATCAGTCTTAATATGCGCCGACATCAGCCAATGCCGATTATGCAAAAAATGCCAAATATCAGCCCGATTAATCAATCAGATTAATTGGTCGAACTCTACCAAGTTTAATATGACATGAGTGTTCCAGATATAAGCACTGAATAACTTTCTTTAGTCTGAAACATAGTTTTAGCTAGGAAGAGGAATATCCAGTTTATCAATGGAATGGCCAATTTATCAACGGAATCTCTCCTTTGGTTTCCCTTTCATACACACGCAACATGGGAGTCTATTGCATTAAACTAACAGTCAGCTCTGTAGCGTTTTCCAGTCGGTGGGAATAAGACTGTTTTGATTAAAAAAATTTCTCTCAAGACAAA
Organism: Alestes dentex; assembly: GCA_037576975.1. Lineage (NCBI taxonomy): Eukaryota > Metazoa > Chordata > Actinopteri > Characiformes > Alestidae > Alestes > Alestes dentex. The sequence goes on along the minus strand of JBBIGA010132861.1, from coordinate 15,698 downwards.
GGGCCAGTATGCACCCTGTGTTGGGCTAGCGCCTCACCCAGGGTGAATCCCTTGCATCCGTTGGCCCCGCAATAGGCTATGGGTACCTGCAACCCCAGTGTGGATTAAGCGGTTATTGAAAATGAGTGAGTGACAAAGGCCCTGTACCTGGAGAGGTTGTAAATTCCAGTTAAGTGTCGATACACATCAGACGGTTATAAATCCCATTGATAAGAGCGGATAAACTCACAATTCCTTCTTTTCTGAGCGCTTCCCACAAACATATACTAGCATAGTTTTTGTCTACTTGATTAATAAACAACTACTGTGTCCATTACCATCACTGGGATATTGGACTGAAGCCAAGAAACAATTACTGAAATTTTAACCTTCTTTAGGATGCAAATTAGGCCTGTGCTTCCCATTTGCTCTCCCCTAGATAGGCTCTAATAGTCAGGCCTCACACTGTACTGACACTATATATTTGTTTACATTCCCCTGAAACAAAGCTGCCTGTGTGTTTATTTGTTGAGAAACTACCGCCCATTCTGGTTCAATGCAGGTGCAAGATCAACCTTTGTTATATAGAGTTTCTGCTCCCCTGTCCTTGCAACGGATGCTCGCAGACTCTACTAGCAATTCAGTCCTAGACTAGACTTTGTGTACCTACTCACACCCACAATACCCACAGTTTTTTGCATATTCATACTAGCATGTCCCAGTAAAAATACATTTAATTCTTATAGCCTTTGACAGGCTTCTAAAGTGTCATTTCATTCTTCATTATTGACTATTACATATTCACATAAACATATTCATTAAACAGTGGGTGCCAATGAATGAATGGGTGAATGCTGGTTTTAAATAATGTTAATAAAGCAGCTAAATGAATAAAATCAGCATATATCATACATCAATCATAGCATCTGTCATTTTCCCTAATCTGTTAATGCTGCTAGCTATAGTTTCATGAGAAGTTACTACAGACTAACAATACAGGAGCACTGTTGATCATTTTGATGATGAAATTCTAATTCTTGCACTTCTGTGATCCCTCTTTTAGATTTGAACTGACATTTTATAGCTTATGACAGAAGTAGATGACATTTGAATTTTTCCTTGTGCCTGTCACAATGAGGGAAGATACTTTTGCAGAAGGAGGAGGCCTCATTCAATGCAAGAACACCAAACTAAATGAAAATGAACAAACAAATGTACACATACTTGGGATAAGGGCAACCGGTCGCACTTTCAGAGAAGATCCAATGACAATAAGGAGGTCCACTTCATCCTTGTCTTGTTTCATAGCTCTGTGAAACAATTCTGGAAGATTCTCTCCAAAGAAGACAATGTCTGGTTTCATAATAGCAAAAGAGATGTCAGGACATCTTGGACAATGGGGAACAACCTGCAAAAGATTTAGAATGCTTAAAGCCTACTGTGAAGGAAAATGTATCCAGTTAAACATTTGATGGAACTACTGAAATTGCATTATTAGTGATAGCGCTTTGCAGAGCAATATAAGACTACATCCTCCATTTTTGTTTTGTTTTCTTCCAACTTTTCCCAGAGTTTAATATACCCACTCCAAATTGTTTGCCATTATTTAGAATTGTGTGCTTGAATAGAGCTTTTTGATAATATGTTTGGCGTCCATGTAGCAACCTTTTTTCCTCCTCAGATCTGTTCCAACAGGAATGAATTGCAGACAAAAAATTGTACATCCCAGCAAAAAACAGAAATACCATAGCAAATGGTTAGCAACATCACAGCAACAATCTGGAATAGTCCTGTAACCACCTGTAACATCCTAGCAATGACCTAGCAACACCAGAGACACCACAGGAACTGTGTAGCAACACCCTAGCAACCACCTGGGATAACTTTAGCTAATAGAAATTGCTTGTGCTTCTAATATACTAGAAGTAACAATGAAGTACAGATCATTCAACTAAAAATTAGCAGTTTGGTGGAAAAATACTCTATTTTTGTTAGTAGGCAGATGTGAATTAAACGCTTATAACGTTTGTGACTCAACAAATGTTTAGGTCAATCAAGTCTCAAAACTATGTTAAACAAACAGCTTTCTAAAGAAGTTGTTTTATTTCTTCTTATGTTTCACATGCACCTAACACCTAATACACACTATTCAGTTTATTCCATAACTTTTATCGATCAACCTGAAAATCCATTGCTACCCAATGTCCCAGAACATCATAATTTATAAATTAACAGAGGATGTACATTCAATCACTGCTAAAGACTGCACTAAAAAGTGCTACTGCATTGTGGACCAGAAAGTCACAACACAACAGCATTTCCTATACAAACAAAAGACAATAACATAATACGTAGTAAGCAATGAGAATAGTAGAGTTGACCATGTAGATAGACTAGATAGATGGATCCCAAACGAATTTCAAGTTGCTACTATAGCACACACAGCAGTATGACAAAAACTAGAATGCATTTCCACAAGAAAATGCAAAGTGTGACTGTGTGGTTACTATGATAACTGTGGTTGTTGCTAATTGGTAACTAATGATTGCTATGGTGTTGCTATGTGGTCACTAATGGTGCAGAAGTCACATTATGGTGCTTCTAACTTTTTAGACTTTCTGTGAGAGAGCTTTTAGAGGCGGACATCTGGTTACACTGATCACCACTGTAAACAATACTGACTCACTGCGTTTCTCCAGATCAGAGCATCTCACACCAAACCCACGCTGAACCTCTGTGTTTACACCTTAAACACTTAATTATGGGGGCTCCTCTCTCCTCAAGTCTGCCTCTTTAGCACTGCAGCTGCCAGCACAGCCTAGCGCAAGATGATATTACAATGACCCAACATTTCACCCTTCAAGTCCAAGGCAAATTTAAAATTACCTGGCTCCTCATCAACAGTTTAACAAATGGTTAGGCACTGCAATCATTACAAAACTCAAAACATACTCAGTTGAGATGCACCACCATTATTCATATATAAAAAGAAATAAACTTCATTTCTATGAGAAAATGCTAAGTGTGATTGCAACTACTAGAACTGTGGTTGTTACTAGGGGGTAACTATGATGTTGCTATGGCACTGCAGGTGGTTGCTAAGGTGTCACTAGCCAGTTGCTATGGTAACTAGCAGCTGCTGTGGTGTTAGGTGGTTGCTGTGATTTCACAGGTAAGAGTTAATGTAAAAACATTGGTTAAAACAAACAAACAAACAAAAAAAAGATCACCAATACTTCTTCACAACAAGATGGATGCCAATACTTTTGGCCAAATAGCAGAGTACCCAAAATTTTGTCTATCCATATTTGAACCTATAAACTCTGACACATCAAATCACTGAGCAACTCCCTCTATGTCTCTCACCCTCTTCACATATAACTTCAATGACCAACTAAGTGGCATGTAACCAAACTTTTGCACAGAGAGAGAGAGGCACCCAACTGGGAAAAAAAACAAAAAAACCCAAAAAACGTTTGTATTTGAAAAAATAAATACATTTTAAAAAAATCTGAAACAGTAGGAACCAAATCTCTCCAGTTACTATGCCACTTGATACCGCTCACCCACAGAGGAGGCAATAAAGCTCTCTCACTTGCCAGACAATTCAGGGTCAAGAACGGCTGAAAGTGGGTGTACTGGAACATTGGTGGCCAAAAACTGGTTTTAGATCATTGTTTCAAAAGAGTCCAGGGGGACTCCCAAAGCACAAGCAGCTTTCTTTGTGAGTTTATTGATCTTGTTGGGAGTTCCTGGTGGTGGCAGGACATAATGGATGTGACCATCTGCATGGAGCAGAGGGGATGAGAGAATGCGTGGTTTAGGCAGGTAAACCACAGCACCAACAACTCCAGTGTGGTCTTGGTAGGCAAACTGCAGGGGGTCCAGTGATGTCTAAGCATAGATCTGAGTTGACCCAGGACATGTCTGTGAGCTGGAGTGTTTGTAGCCTGTAATGTTATTCAGGCCCTTCCACACTTTACGAGCATTTTTCTCTCCCAGTTTGTCTTCCACCTTTCTCTTGTAGGTGTTTTTAGCTTCACAGGTGCATCTCAATAAATTAGAATATCACTGAAAAGTTCAATTCAAATTCAATTCAGAAAGTTAACTCATTATATAGATTCATTACACACAGAGTGATTATTTCTTTTAATTTAGCTGATTATGGTATACAGGTAATGAAAACCCAAAATTCGGTGTCTCCGAAAATTAGAATACTACATAAGACCAATAAAAAAAATGTTTAAAGATTTTTCATTACAGCATGTTGGCCTACTGAAAAGTATGTCCATGTAAGTACTCAATACTTGGTCGGAGCTCCTCTTGCATGAATTACTGCATCAATGCAGTCATTCATGCAATGGTAGCCTAGTGGTTAGGGCATTTGCCCTGCAATCAGGAAGTCATGGGTTCAATTCCCAAGATTGCTAAGCACTTCTGAGGTACCCTTGAGCAGGGGAAATACAGAGGAAGAATTTCATGCTGTTCACACTGTGTGCTGTGGTGTGTTCACATATGACAGAATGGTCACTTTCACTTTCAATCAGGCTGTGGCACTGCTGAGGTGGAAAATGAAATCAGCATCCCCATAAAGCTTGTCAACAGATGGAAGCTTAAAGTGCTCTAAAATTTCCTGGTATACGGCTACGCTGACTTTGGACTTGATAAAACACAGTGGACCAACACCAGCAGATGGCATGGCTCCCCAAATCGTCACTGACTGATCATCACTGAATCTCCTCCAAATTCTTGAATGCGCTGTGCTTCTTTCTCTCAAGGCTGCAGTTATCCCAGTTCCTTGTGCAACCTTTTTCTGCCACATTTTTTTTCCTTCCACTAATAAGCTTGGTTACAGCACTCTGAACAGCCAGCTTCTTTAGCAATGACCTTTTTTGGCTTACCCTCCTTGTGGAGGGTGTCTTCTGGACAACTGTCAAGTCAGCAGTTCCTCACGGGTATCTGTGGTCCTTCTCCTCACAGTTCTTGTGGTCACAGATTGCTGCTGTCCAAAGGGTTCATGTACATGTTGCAAATTGACCAGGTTGTGGTCAGATTACTTTTCACACCTGAGTGCAAATAGCACCACCCATGTTTATTTCCAATGTTCCATGTTTATGTCTAAAATAATTAATAATTCATTTGCACAAATGGTGGGGTGGAGAAGACCACAATAATTGCACTTCAGACTATATTGGCAAGTCAATTGAACAAACAAAGAGAATTAAATTAAGGCCAGTTTTATATTAACAGTACATATGGTCATACCTGTTTGAATATATCTTCTCTGATGGCCTCACAATCAACTTTGTGTTTACAAACAAGGCAGGATGCTGTTGCAAAGGAACCTGAAAAAAATAAGTCAAAATGTTTATTGTACTTTGACAATTTAACAATAACTTTTAAATGTCACTTATAACTTCACATAATGGATGAAACAGCGGTTTTATTTAATTGCACTTATGTTTACTTGGAAAACAATGCAAGTAGTTAATCAAAATATTGAGGGTTTTCACTCCTACTCGTTAAAGGATATGTTTCATCATCCTGTCACACAGATTTTGCCTCAGTAGTCAAAAGTAACACCGTTAGTCATTAGTATCACTCCAGTGAAAAATACATTCCTTGGAGTGTATTAAATGATTTCTGCATCTCCAGTATGTATTCACTATTTTGTAACACGTATTTACAGCTGAAACCAGAAGCTTACATACACGGTATAAAAAGACAACTTCTTTCCTCACTGTCTGACATTAAATCAGACTGCACTTCTATTTTAGGTCAGTTAGGATTAACAAAATTATTTCTATTTGATACATGCCACAATAATGAGTGAGGGAACTCTTTAGAGAATTTTTATAATTTTCACCAAAGTCAAAAGTTATACTGCGCTTCACAAACAAGATTGCATCATGAGGAGAAATACTGATGTTGCTTCAATATTTCTACATTATGTAGAAATATTGAAGCAACATCTCAAGACATCAGCCAGGAAGTTAAAGCTTGGACGCAAATGGGTCTTTCCAAATGGTCAACAAAGACAAAGTTTTAGAGTGGCCATCGCGAAGACCTGATCTCAATCCCATAGAAAATTTGTGGGTAGAGCTGAAAAGGTGTGTGTGAGCAAGGTGGCCTACAAACTTGACTCAGTTACACCAGTTCAGTCAGGATGAATGGGCCACAATTCCAACCTTCCAGTATTGTGAGAAGCTTGTGGAAGGATATCTGAAACATTTGACCCAAGTTATACAGTTTAAAGGCCATTCTAACAAATACTAATAAATTGTATGTAAACTTTTGATTCTCTCTCTCATTATCCTAACTGACCTAAAATAGGAGAACTTTAGTCTGATTTAATGTCTAAAAGTTATGTCTCTTTATACCGTGCATGTAAACTTGTGGCTTCAACTGTATTTACTTCTGTGTTACATTTGACATTTACGTATTTACATACAATTTTGTGCGCCATATTTATTTAATTTTATACCACTTTATGTTTGGTCCTCCATACACAACTCTATTGACAATGGACTTTTAAAAAGTTCTACACAGAAGTTTTCCCAAAACCTAATTTCTCAGTTACCTTAAAATGTCAAAACACAGAATTATCATCACAGGCCTGGAGTCCAAAGCTCTGTTTACATCTGGTGAGATCATAAATGGACAGGGCTAAATATAAGCTGAAACGGCTATGTGTCTTGGGTGTCCAGTTGTGATCCAGTTATCCAAAATGCATTTGAAAACCAAGTGTAAACAGGGCCCAAAAGAGAACAATTAGCTTCAATCACACTGGGCAGACAGGATGGCCCTTCCCTAACCACACCTCCATCAACCGCTCAACAGTGTTAGCCACTTGTTAGCTAAAATAACAGAACTGGCAATTATCCACCCTTCACCCAACATACACATGTTTCCAAAATGTTGTATTAACCATGGAATGTAACAGAACCTTCACCAGGTAGTTTAAGCATACTGAGTATCTGCTGTAAACAAAGTGTATTTCTCTCATGTGTAACATCCTGCTTCAGTGCCAGGGCTTATGTTTGCACAGTTGTACTTAATGCAGAGCCAGTGCAATCACAGGATTTTTCTGCCTGCCATTTTGGCTGAAGTGCACAAAAGCAATTGATTTACCTGCATCATTCCACCCTTGAACTTTCTGATTCTGAGAATTGTTATGGAAAATGTGTTATGTTCTCTGAAATTACACATGACAGTGATTTAATATAATGAACCACAAGTGAAAACAACAAACAGGTTTTGTATAGGGCATAATTCCTGACCGATGGTCTGCATTCATTTTTATTCTATTGGCAAATACTGATAAATATTAAAATATTTAATTAATTAGGTATACTAAATTCATTTTCATTGATGTAATGTAAGGCTAAGTTTAAGGAGAGTTAACAGGGGATGTATTTAAGCAAGTGGTCTACCACAAAATATCACTTAGCTTTCTTCTTCTTCCAGTTTCTTTTCTGCACCTTCTCTCTCATACCACCTGCCTGCATGTCCTTCCTCACCACGTCCATAAACCTCATACTAGGCCTTCTTTTCCTCTTCCCTGACAGCTCCATTCTCAGCATCCTTTTCCCTAAATACTGAGTCTCCTCCGGACATGTCCAGACCAAAGTAATCTCACCTCATTCACTGTTCTTCCAAAAGGTTTAACTCGAGCTGGCCCTCATTCCTGATCCTGTCCATCCATGCAGATCTTAACATCTTCAGCTCTGCCACCTCCAGCTTTACTTTCTGTCTTTTCATCAGTGCCTCTGTCTCCAAACCATACAACATAGTTGATTTCACTATAGTCCTGTACGCCTTCCCTTTCACTCTTGCTGGTACCTGCCTGTCACAAATCACTCCTGCCACCCTTCTCCACCCATTCCACCTGGCCTGCACTCTCCTTTTCACCAGTCTTTCACACTTCTCATTACTCTGGACTGTTGACCCAAAGTATTTGAACTACTTCACCTTCACCAGCTCTACTCCCTGCATCCTCACCAATCCACTGTCCCCCCCTCTAATTCACACACAGATATTCTGTCTTGGTCCTACTGACCTTCATTCCGCTCCTTTCCAGAGCATATTTCCATCTCTCCAGGGTCTCTGCAACCTGCTCTCTACAGATCACAATGTCATCTGCAGACATAGTCAACGGGGTCTCCTGTCTAATCTCGTCTGTAAAACTGTCCATCACTACAGTAAACAAGAAAGGGCACAGAGCTGATCCTTAGTGTAAACCTACCTCCATGCTTCAGTCACTCCTAGCGCAGACCTCACTGCTGCCACATTGCACTCATACATATTCTGTACCACTCTGACATACTTCTCTGTCACTCCAGACTCCTCCCTTGGCACCCTGTCATATACTTTCTCCAAGTACACCAAGACACAGCGCAACTCCTTCCAACCTTCTCTGTACTTTTCAGAGCAAAAAATGCATCTGTAGTGCTCTTTACCCAGCAAGAAACCATACTGCTGCTCACTGATCACATCTCTTCTAGCTTCCCACCACTCTTTCCCATAACTTCATGCTGCAGCCTATCAACTTTATTTTTGAAAATTGGTACTGGTACATTTCTCTTCTACTCCTCATTCTCTTACTCTCCAAGACTGCATTAAACAACTTGGTCAAAAACTCCACTGCCATCTCTCCTAAACACCTCCAAGTCTTCACAGCCAACAGTCTTTCCATTCTTCATTCTCTTAGTTGTCCTTACTTCCTTCTTGCTAATTCTCTGCATTTCCTAATTCACTATCTCCACATTCTCCAGCCTTCTCTCTTGCTCATTCTTCTCATTCATTAGCCCCTCAGAGTACTCCCACCTGCTCAACACATTCTCCCTGTCTGTACGTACGTCTTTTGTTATCTTTCCTCACCCTTACCTGCTGCACATCTTTCCCAGCTCAGTCCCTCTGCCTAGCCAATCAACACAGCTCCTTTTCTCCCTTCTGTGTGTCGAACCACGGCTTAACTTGAACTGACTTAACTGTCTACTTTCTGTCTCTCTCTGACTATCCCACTTCTTCGCCAACCTCCTCCTCTGGATACTGTCCTGTACTTGCTCAATCTAGCACCTGGTTTCTTTGTCCTTTCCTCTGTCCAGATGTCACCCCTAACACCTCTCTAGCTGTCTTCCTTACTACTTCTGCAGAAGCTGCCCAGCTATTTGGCCACCCAATGCCTGTCTTACTTCCTCTCTGAATTCCACCTTACAGTCCTCCTTCTTGATCCTTGGCTCTGCCCTCACTGTCCTCCTCTTTTTGACATCCAGAGTCATCCTACAGACATCAATTTGCTTTCAAAATATTCAATTTCCAAAGCTTCCAAATATTACATTCCATGTTGCACATACATTCTTTTTTTTCTTATCTACAAGTACACTCGTGTCAGTACATGACAATACTAACACTCAGGCTTTTGTAATTCCATTGACGTGGATTACACTGAGCATACATTAACTGCATATATATAGCTGCTGTGTGATCAATTAAAAAGTATGTACTAAAACCTTTGCCTAGCTTAGCATGTATTGATGCATGGATTGCTTTGGAGTTTAAATACATCACCAGCTGTTAAGTGAGTTCTTTATAGTTCTCTAGAATAATGCCACGGACCTAAAATTGGATTCTATTCAGATTGGATCAGAGCACCTTAAATGACAAGAACGAGCGGAATTAGAACTCTTACTCAGAAAAGGCCTAGATCTTCTTCCAAGTCACAAAAAAGTTAGCACTCAGTGTAACAAAATACAGTATTAAATACCTTTGTCAGAAAACGTACACAAATTCATGCTTTCACTAACTGATGTTATTGGTTTGGAGGTATTTTGACTCATTCTTCTTTACAGATCTGCTTCAGCTGGTATTGGTGTGGTTTCTTGCAATAGCTTTCTGCAAATCACAAAACATTTCTACTGGAATTCAGACACAAAAAATATATTATTGTACTTTGTTCATGGGTAGGACAGACATATTTAGAGCCACCATATTTACACCACCTTCTGTTGACTTCAGAATCCTACCCTGAAGCTCTCCTGTACAATTTTCTGTTACAGAATTCATAGTTCTCTCAATGATGGAGTATCTTGGTCCTTCAAAAGAGGAACAGACCAACACCATGATATTGACACCACTATGTTTCATTGTTGGAATAATGTTATAAATGTTGGACAGCAGTGCTAAACCTTTGCTAAATGTTTAACCCTATATGTTTTACTATGTGCTGATCTAACCACATAACATTTATGTTGCAATCCTTTCATTGGGGTGTAATCTTTGGCAAACGAAATAAGCTGAAATATTCTCTCTCACACACACACACACACGGTCATATTGAAGAGCTTAGTGACTTTAAACATGGCATGCTCATAAGATGCCACCTTTGCCACAAGCCAGTTTGTGAAACTTCTGCTTTACTAGATCTGTCCTGGCCACAAAGCTGTAGACCACCCAAAACTCTAGCAGGGGTATTCAACAAAAATTTAAAGAGGTCCAGTTAGATCACTCTCACATAAAGAGAAATCACCAACTTCATTCTTCACAGTTTCAGTCCTTTTCAAAACAAGTCATTTCAGGCTCTGCCCCTTTTAAGCAAATAAGATGTTGCTGGCCACGCCCCACCCATCCCATGCTTAAGCTGCGCGTTTAACTCCTGGATATTGCATTAGAATCCATGTCCTTAACACCAGTGAAAGTGTTTTTCTTTCTTTCCTTCCTTCCATCCCTTCAGTCTGTGACAGTGGTCCTAGCCTGTATGGTGACCAGGCTGAAGGAAGGAAGGGAGAGAGAAAGAGTGAGAGATACACTAGGTGGACAAAAGTATTGGGACATTTAACACACGTGGAAAAGGCAGGAAACAGGCGGTATCCAGCCCTACATGTTCAACCCCGAGTCGGACCCAGAGCAAGACGAACACCTCATGTGTGACATTGCGCTCGGCTTATCCATGCTCATAAAACTAGCAGACGTAATGGCGGATGTGGTGTTGGGGCGCAGTGGAGCGCACCTTACCGTATACGTCCACGGGAACAAAACATGCATTCTACACCGTGATTGGTGTATTTTCACACCAATTTCTTTGCCTTAACCAATAGCGGAGGCTGTTTTATTGTGTTTTGAGCGAGTACTGGCCAGCTGGGCAGAGCGAGTTTTTGCCACTGCAGTGGTCAAGCATGGCTGAATTCAGCATACATAAAGCTGCAAAGACCCAAGATAGCCGCTGAAAGGCGTGACAAGCAACAGGCTAGTGGGTGGGGTCTCTACAGATTAGGGGCGGTTCTATGCAAATTGGCTCCCACCTGACATCACATGGGGGCCCTCCGTCCAAACGGCACGTTTGAATGGGACTGAAACTGAAGAATAGAGCTGGTGATATCTCATGTGAGAGTGATTTTGTGCAAAGAACTTCATGAACATGCTTTGTATAGCCCATAGACCTATTATAAATAAAGTGAGTAAGTAAATTTCAGAAAAACAAAAGGGAGGAAAGCTTGAATTGCCCCTTTTCTGAGTCATATTTTGACTCAACAGTCTCAACCAATTTTACAGAAAAAAAAAAAAAAAAAACATCTTAACAGTTTTAGAGGCTCACTTTCGTCCCCTCTTATATTCAGCTCCCTCCCTTTTTTGTTCAGTGAGGGAATTTAGCTCTAGGTTGTCCTGCTAGGATTTTACACCTGGGCTTGAATGGAGTCAGGGCCATTCTCATACACATGTGGACGTTTGTGAGCCTGGAACAATATTTAGTTTTAATTGTGTTCATTGTGGAGAAAGCTGCCTCGTATTTGTGTGTGGAGCCAAACAGTCAAAACGTATAGGGCTACTTTGCTAAGAAAAGCTGTCTCAGTGACCATTTTGAGCCAGAAAGTGGAAGGGTCAGTTTTTACAAACTGCTCTTTCAGGGCCACATCTCAACAACTGCAGATCAAACAACTGCATCTGGAGAGGCCCAGCATTTACCCATTTAAAGTGCTGTGCGACTTCCTTTGAGAACCCTCTGACATCAGTGATGAGAAAAAAATTCTGAATGAACATGGTGAGCTGCTGCCCAAAGCTGAAGCTGTCAAAACGGTTGCTAAAGTTTACAATCAGCTCATCAATAAAGTCAACAAAAGAAACAATATCTCGCTGTCCCTGAATCTGTTCCTGCACAGCCAGGAAGTGTGCGCCGTCTCTCTGCAAGTCTTCCTTGAACAACGCAAGTTTCCCCTGAAAGGAGCGGACAGCTGTCATCAGTTCACACGCTGAACTATTCTTGCACTGTAGCCTCAAATTCAGTTTATTCAGATGTGGAGTGATATCAAACAAAAAGGCCACATTGTCCACCCGGTTCTCATTTTCTAAAAAAAAACAAAAAAACAAAAAAACAAAAAGAGAAAACTGTGTTGCCCCCTGACTTTAGTTCTGCCAAAAAAAAAGATGCTACTTCCCTCCTAATGGACCAAAAGTGTGCCAACACCCTGCCCTTGCTGAGCCATCTCACATTTTTGTGCAACAAAAGATCATTAGCATTGGCATCAATTTCTCTGAGGAATTCCCTAAGCATGTGATGCTGGTAGGAAGAGGATGCCCTGAGAGGATGCCCTTGATCATTTTCATCATTGTATTCATCACCTCAGCATGCTCATCTGACAGGGAGGCAAAGAGAACAGATTGATGAATGATGCAATGGCTGATTCTTTTATTTAAATTATTCTTTAAGCACCATATTAATGTGATTTTGCTGACTAAATGAGTAAGGTTATTATTTTTCCACAAACCACTATGTTTTTGAACTAAATGTTCTAAAATTATCTGTTGTGTTCCAGACTAAAGTGCGTGTTTCAGGGTCACCTCCATGGGGCAACCATAGAGAGCCATAACGTAGGCGACAACTGGCGCCTCACTGAGGAACTAAAGTGGTGATAAGAGTTTAGAGAAGTTTTGATGCAAGGGGGCCCCATGAACCCAGCCCAGTTTTGATAATGTGAAATAAAGTTGAGGGTATAAGAGTCCCTGCGAAGGACAGAATTTAGGGAACTTCTTTCCGGACCGCCCGGATGAACATCTCTCTCTGCATGCAGAAACAAAGTCTTTGTTTGAGCGAAGAACCTTTGTCTGGATTTACTGATTTTCCACCACATCCTCTTTCAGTCTTGCTATAGCTCCTTTCTCTCTCCCTACCATAACAGTGGCTCCATCTGTGGTTACTGAAACCACTTATTTGGCTTTAGTCCTCTCTTTGTTACCAGCTCCTTAATGGCCAGGTAGATGTCCTCTCTTGTACTGGTCTGAAGGGGAGCTAAACCTACACACTGTGCCTTACGCATGGCTTCATCTAACTGGGTTAGCACATCCTGGTCAATATTGCACTTTTCTTTGTGGCAGATGATGCTGGCAAGGGTATTTCCTTTATTTTCTCAGAAAGCTATTTTTTGTTTACCCTCAAGTGGTGTTTCAGCTACTGCACTCATACATTCTTTGACAACCCCTCCATCAGTAAATGGCTTTTTTGTGTTGACCCAAAATCCAAGCAACACTCATGAGCACATTGTTGGGCAGTCTTTCTCTCGCTCAGTCGTCTGTATTTCTCCCTTTCTCTCACTCAGCCGTTTGTATCAGTGTGCTTATAGGATCTGCTTAGCTGTTGTCTTCATCTGGTAAGCTTGCTCAAGTTTATTCTGTCTGTTATCCTGTGCACTTAGACTGTGTTGATCTAGACAGCTACTCTTGTGTGCTTATACCGTTGAGGTGCTAGGTTAGTTTCACTGCAACTAGTCAGACAAGGCTCACCTGGTGTCAGTGAGGCCTGTGGTAATTAGGTGTCAAGTGGTAGGAGTGGCTTCCGCTCTCCCTGAATTTTAAAAGGAGTAACAGTCCACCTGTAGTGGTTTGCACCTTCAAGAAGGAATCCTCTTTAGTCCAACTACACTCGGATAAGTATCCTTCCTTTCCTCTCTTTTCTATTTTACAAATAATGTGTATCACACCTATACCTGTTCGTATATCTTCCAGTCCAAGAAGATACATTCCCGTCGGCATAGTAGAAATCTCAGTAACCTCAGGAAGGCCGACTACATTTCTGGACTGGCGTCCCTCCACTCACTTCACTTTCCGGCTCTCACCAAGACCTGGATCACATGGCTACTCCAACAGCCTTCTCCTCTGCCTTCTTCTCCCAAACTCCTTGCACTACAGGCTGAGGAGGGGGTACAGGTTTGCTTCTCTCAAGTAGATGGCAATCAATCTTTCAATCTTTCCCTACTCAACATCTCATGCTTTGAATTCCACTCTGTTACTGTAACACACCCAGCGAAACTCCATATCATTGTACTTTATTGCCCACCTGGTCCTCTAAGTAACTTCATTGATGAATTGGACATTCTTCTGAGTCACCACTCATCCTCAGGAACTTCAATCTCCCAAGCGACAAGATGCTGGCCTGCGGACTCGTGATGCCCCTTCGGCCTGTCCCTCGGCGAGACTCCTCCGACTCACAAAGCAGGCAACACTCGAGTTAGTATCCACCAGATCACATGCCATGTTCAGCATATTGTCTACTCCTCTACATGTCTCTGACCATCTTTCGAATTCCGTCTTCAGACCCTCAGTCGCAGGTTGACCAGATCTCCAGAACATGCAAATACCTTCTCTACAACATCAGAAGAATCCGACCCTTTCTCACCATGAAAGCTACGCAGATACTCGTCCAGTCTCTGGTCATCTCCAAACTGGACTATTTCAACTCTCTACTGGCTGGACTTCCACTGAAGGTAACAAAACCACTTCAGCTGATTCAGAATGCAGCTCCGAGGTTAGTCTTCAATGTTCCTAAGTTCACACACACCACACCTTTTACTAAGGAACCTTCACTGGCTCCCTGTAGCTGCTTGCATTATGTTAAAGTCTTTAACACTTGCTTTCAAGGCCAAGAATCACCCCCATACATATCAGCACTGATCAAACAACGTGTCACTTCTCATCCTCTCAGGGCCTCAAGCACGGCTCATCTCGAGCTGCTCTAAAGAAGAGGTAGGCATGCGTCAAGACTCTTCTCAGTCTTGGCCCCCAAGTAGTGGAATGAACTCTTCAAGGCGCACCTTGGTGACTAACTGTGCCTGTTTCATTTGTTTGCTTATTTCTCAAAAAAAAAAAAAAAAAAAAAAAAAAAAAAACCTTCTCCCCCTCCCTTCCTTCCTTTTGTCTTCACCTCTGACTTTTCTTTGACAGGTGTTTAGGTGTACCCAGCGTGCAGTAACTTGGTTGAACAGCGGATGTTGATTTAAGTATAGCTTTACAGGTTTAAGAAACAGATGTGGACTACTTGAGCACTGATATAGCTAAATGCCGTAAATGTATCCCTCACTTTCTCTCACTCAGTCGTCTGTATCTCTCCCTTTCTCTCGCTCAGTCGTCTGTATCTCTCCCTTTGTTTTTTCATGCATCGCTATCTTTCTACCGTCTTTTCACCCGTTTGCACTGCATCTAACTCTTTCATCTTTCTGCCCTGTAGAGTCGAAATGTTTACCGCCTAGAACACACATACTTGATTGTGCTGAGTGGTATTACTGCATGCAACTGGTCTGTGCGTTTTGTCATCTACTAAACCACTACTATAAAAGCTGTGCCGGTTAAAAGAGACATGCCCTATCAGGTTTTAAACTACACTGAACAAAAATATAAATGCAACACTTTTGTTTTTGCTCCCATTTTTCATGAGCTGAACTCAAAGATCTGAA
>JBBIGA010132833.1:0-14587 GCA_037576975.1 Alestes dentex | reverse complement strand
TTTAAGCGAGAGAATTGATGTAGAAAACCTTTGTGGATGTAATGTTTTACAGTGAACAGTGACAGAAAAGTGCATGGAATGTGTTAGGGCTGTCAAAAATGATCATTCAAACATATCACAGACTCTGTTCTACCTTATGAATTCCGTTTGATTTAATTTTATTTATATAGCACATTTTTACAACCAGTGTTGGCACAAAGCAGCTTTATAGAATCCAGGTCCGAGTCCCTAGTGAGCAAGACAAGGGCGACAGAGGCTGGGAAAAACTCCCTAAAGCTGGAGGAAAAAACCTAAAGAGGAACCAAGACTCAGAAGTGGAACCTCTCTTCCACTTGACCCGTGGAGTTATCATTGGATCTCCAGTTAATTATCTTGGAATTAAATTTGAGAAGAATGATTGTATTCAATTGTGAGATGGTTAACTAATGAGACCAATGCTGTTTTTTATTTAGCTGTGCTGTTCAGTTGACCCTTGTTTTCCCCCCTTCATTTCTACAGTTAATTTGCGGTCTATGTCAGGGCCTCCATTTGCTGAAGAACTGAGCTAGAGCCCTAGAGAAGGCTTTTGGAGTAAAAGAGCATGGGTGACGTATGTTTAGTTCCAACAGAGCATTTGGTCACCTTGTAGAGGGACTTTCTACTTGATTTCTACTCTGGCCGTGTTTGTTTGGTGACATCATAGATCGTATTGTCATTCCCAGATAAAGTCGTTTTTGTGATTCGGCCACGGTTTGAAAATGGCAATAAGGTTACATTTCCTGTTTGACTGCAAAAAAGGCAGAAAGGCTCAGATTTGGAAAATGGAACACAGACTCCCTGGACTTCAGACCCACAATTCTGGAGGGAATTAAAAAAAATGGTGGTTTTGCCCCCAAAAAATTTCCTGTTTACACACCGTTTGGTTTGTGTATATATGAAGGAGGAATGGCCCAGAATCAGGCCATTTTGCATGGAAGGAAGGAAAACTTTTGGCTTCAGTCAAGAAGTCATTAGGAAATGACCAAGTCTGCTTTGGTACAGATTATTTGTGACATTGCTTCCTTTCGGAACTTCACCACAGTGAACACATGGGTTTCACTCCTACCTAGTGAATCAGTGTACTGTGTTTTGCGATGCCAAAAAGCCTTGAAGTAGCAGGTGCCTGGCGTTGACATGGTAAGCAGGCCGGCTGATGTTTTAGGTAGATTATTAATGGAAACCTTTCACAAGAGGACCGGCCTGGCCGAGCGGGGGAGGGGCATTTTTCCTGCCTCCAGGCACAGCTGCCTTTGAACATTTGACCTAAATAATCAAACATCCATGTGCGGAGAGTTTGGACGTCAAATTTGAGTGCCGGAACGCTCCCTTGTTTGTTGCAGGATATGCCAGATATGGTTTGTGTGCCTTGGGAGTTCACAGATTTAAATCCAGTTCTTGTTCATTTAAATGTATTATTCTTTCAGTTGTTTTTTGTTCCTGGTCCACTTGTGCTGAACTGGTTTCACCACTTACTGGTTAAACTTGCGTGCACACCCTTGAAGCTACGAGGTTAAGGTAGTTAACAATTGATAAAAGCTTAAAGGGGACATATTATGCAAAACTCACATAAAAAAACGTAATTATAATATGTCTATGGGCTACACAAAACATGTTCATTAAATTCTTTGCAAAAAATCACTCTCACATAAAGAGATCACCAGCTTTATTCTTCACAGTTTTGGTCCCTTTCAAAACGAACCTTTCAAGCAAATAAGCTGTTGCTGGCCACGCCCCATCCAGCCCATGCTTACGAAAGGAAATTCAAATTTTCCGTTCCACCTTAAATACTTAAGGTGGAACTTTTTAAGGTGGAACAAAACTGATTCTTGCTGGGACATGGCCATCGAAAATGAAATAGAGCCACGCAATTCTTTTGGTTTTCTTTGTCTGGGAGAAAGTGTAGGGATTTGTGCTGTTCTTTGCAGCCAACAACATAACATTTCATGTGTGACTTGCTTTTGCATGTAGACATAGCGCTCAACTTATCCGTGCTCGTAAAACTAGCAGACAAAGTGGTGGATCTTCAGCGAATCTAGTGGGTGGGGTCTCGACAGATGAGTGGCAGTTCTCTGCAAATTGGCCCAGTGTGTTACGTCACACTGGGCCCTCCATCCAAACGGGTCATTTTGAAAGGGCTTGAAACTGTGAAGAATAAAGCTGGTGATATCTCTTTGTTGGAGTGATTTTGTGCAAGGAACTTCATGAACATGTTTTGCATAGCCCATAGACCTGTTGTAACTAAAGTGGGTTGCATAATATGCCCCCTTTAAAGCCACCAGTTAGCGTTTGGCTTAAATAATCACATGAACTGTCAAGTGATCAGACCTGCTTATGTTACCTATAAACATGTGCTAAAGTATGTTTGCATTGGTAAAAACAGTGGCAGCTGCCTTGAAGCTTGGGTTTTGCATCTACTTCGGTTCATGTTTATAGATAAGTGTCATATAGTGCCTGGAACCACATTAGCAAGTCTGTTACTGACAAACTCAATGGTTTGAGAAAAGCAGTTCATTGCAGGTCATTATGGCAGCTGGTGGCTCAGTGGTTAGGGAGATGCCTCTGCCATCAGAAGGCCATGGGTTCGAATCCCTGGACTGCTAGTTGCACCACTGATGTTGCCTTGAGCAAGTTACTGTTCATACACGGCTCCCTGGGTACCCCCTGTTGGTGGCTGCCCACCTGGTGAATGGGTTAAACGCAGAGGAAGAAATTTACATTGTGTTGTGGTGTGTTCAGGAGTGACTATAAGGGGCTTTACTTAACTGTACTTGTTAGCTAAATTAGCTTTGTAGCTCCAGCACTAACCAAAAGAAGCAAAGTCCAGTTTGTCCTGATTGAAGTTTGGATTTAGTGGGGGAATGTGGAGGTTTTTTTTTTGTTTGTTTGTTTGTTTGTTTTTTTTTTGCTTTAAAGCGTGTGACTTTAAATGTTGCTAAATGTTCCTAGTACATGTGACGTCAGCCTGTTGCTCCCTGTACACTTGGTGCACTTCTTTGGTTCAGAGAGTCTGAAGCCAGCTGAACTCTGTTCTTGCTGTGTTTGAGGGTGTGTGTAGAGTTTGTGCATCACAGGACGTTGACCTTGGATCTGTTGGTGGGTTTTAAAAGCAAACGTGATCCTGTTGAGTTAGCATAGGGCATGAAACCATTCTTTTTTTTTTTATCCTTTTGGCTCTATAGTGAAGGTGTAGAGTATGTAAGAACATTTTAAACTCATAAAAAAGTAGCCTATTATCAAGAACCAGAGAGGCGACTGGCTATTTAGCACAACAGTTCTGCAACATTTTGGTGCAGGCACAGCAGGATCCTGAAGGAGTTTGAGGGGGAAGTGAAGTGGGAGGGATTTCATTCAGTTTTACTGTTTTGAACCAGCTTTCTTTGTCTGTCTGGCTCTCTGTCTGAGTCTCTTTCTCTCTATCTTTTTCTCATTTAAGCTCAGCTCAGCCATCTTGTTCGTGTTATGTAACCTTTTTCCCTCTTTTTTTCTTGTCTTTTTTTGTTTGCCACCACCCTCATTCTCTCCCCCCCTGCATTATCTTATAATATCCTTTCCTTTTGTCCTTTTGCCTTTGTTTTATTTTTTTTTATCTCTTATCTTTTTACCAGATTAAGTTTCGCTTTCATGGCTAACTGAGTGCTCCAGGTTCATTGCCATTTTGTTGCTGAAATTTTCTGTTCTATCTTAAATGATGCGGCAGTAAGAACATGATGTTTTTGGGGGGAATTAAAAATGTGAAGCCAGTTTTTCTTAATTTCTATTTTAAGTGTAGTAATTTAGTAGATGAGTTTAAAAATAATTGTGTTTAGTTGAGCTGATATTTGAGTCTTGTTTAGTACCAAACTAGTAGCTCACTTCAGTCACATAAAAAATAAAATAAAATAAAATATATAAATGAATAAATAACTGGGCCCAACATGATTTGAGAACATTAACAATAAAAATTATAGCATCAGCAGTAATAACTTAATAATTAACTGTTTTGTAATTACAATAAGGAAACCAACTAAATTGCTTGGTTAGTTAGTTGGCTAGATAGTTTGTTGCTTAGTAGTTGCTCTTTTTCCAGATCCATGCTGATACGTAGACAAAGAGGCCAAGCTCTGTAATAAACATTTTCTTGTGTCAGTAGGTTTGGTCTACTGTCTGTCTTCATAAAAATGTCAGAAACCACTCGTTGAAAGGTTGAAGTCTTAACTCCATGTGTGTACGCACGCCGGATTTATGTTTGGAGCTCTTCCCTATTCACAGTAGTCAGAAATGTAAGGGAAGGGAACAAGTGCATTAAACTAGCGCTCGGCTGCCTCTCCAGCGCTCTTCAGTCAGCGAAGTGTAATTTATGAGCTGCGGTCGGAGTGATGATTCAGTGCGTGGCTGAGGAGGGAGGAGGCCACACTTCTTTTGTTCTCTTTTCGTCAAATCCAAACACTGTTGACAGAGTCCATGCTAAAGGTCCTACTGACAAAAGCACACCACATTACGTTATTTGCTGTTTTCTGAAAATGAACTATTTTTTTTTTTTTCTCTTGTGAATGGAACCAGGGTGTGCCAAGTCTACACCATAAATTTACCCTTTGTTTAACTATTAACCTCCTGTGAAATCACACTGGTCCTCAGAGTGTTTATATGGAATGTTGATTATGGTAAAATAGTAAATATGAATTAAATCAGTTTTCTTTGGGGACCATTTTGCCTCACAACACCCTGCTTCACTCCTCCAATAGGTTTAGATTTAGACCAGAAGCTACTAAAATCTCTGGTAAAACAGCATCTGAGGGATCAGGCATAAGCATTTCAAGTAATAGTATTCTGTAAGGGATCTTTTAGAGGCAGATGTCTGGTTCCATTCAGGACTACTGTGAACAATTGGGACAGTGATTTGGAACATTAAACCCACTATGTTTACGTCTTAACCATTTAATTATGCCAAAAATGTAAAAAAGGACGAAATGGCCCGTTAAGGGGGCTGTGTGTGAGCGCGCGCGTGCACGCACTGTGGGAATGTGCTGAGAGAGAGGTTCTGTGTGGGAGCGTTTAGGAGGCGTGTTGGAGTGTTTTGTGCAGCGAAGCCAGATAGTATAGAATGTTGTAAAGCTCGGCATCCGTGTGTTTAGACTGTCAGTGCACAGGAGTAGCTTGTATAACCAGTTTAACACCAAAAGCAGTGATGGACTGTAAAGCCAATTATTCTGTACTTTATTCCATAAAGTACAGAATAATTGGCTTTACAGTCTATTATTCTGTACTTTATTCCATAAATTATATTGATAGCTTTCCAGTAATACCAAAAAGATTATTTTTGATTTTTCAAGTTTTGTTTCCTTAGAGAACTTATTGCCGTTGAGACGATTATATTAGAAACCTGTAAAGCAGAAACATGACACTCTTGAAGTTAGGGCTGCTCATTACATTTAAAAATGCAAACCATGATGTTTTTTTTTTTTTACTTTTGAGCTAAAAGTATCTTTGTTTATACTTGCAGAGGCTCATTTTTCATTTTTTTTAACTAAAAGCTGCCTTTATATCTGATAAGTTAAAACTTCGAACATCACAGGTGCCATATTTAAAAAGTCATGGGTACAAATTATTTTTGTTCGGTGCTACACATACACTGCAATTAACTTGCAATTATACAGTCCTAATTATTCTCTTTATAATCAAATGTGCAGTCATTTTGTACTCCAAGTACAGATGGTATCAGAAAAGGATACTGTTGCAGAATTTGTCACAAGCATAAATGTCTAATTATATAAAACAATTTGAATGTAAACAATAGTTCTGTACTTGAGTATTGTGGCAGGGCCTGCACAACATGGACAAAACACTATACTGCTATTACAAAATGAGATGCATTTTATGTCCCAAAGTATACTTATTGTGACACAGTTGCTCAATTGCAGCCTAAGGTCACCATGCCCAAGTTGGGGTGGTGTTTGTGACACCTAGTATAAATCCTTCCCAGGCAAGTGGAAGCTGTTGCTGCAGCAAAGGGGGACATACCCACCAGTTAATATCCATAAGAAATGCGAGAAATGAGAAGTGAGAAATGAGTGTAATAACCTTTTAACATGAAGCTCATATTTTTACGTTTTGCAAATACAGTGTACCTTCCAATTTGAAAATACCCTAGTCGGAGCTTGAAATGTCTTGATTTAGATTAAATGGCATTGTTGGGGTTTTGTTTTTTTCCCCCATTCATTCAGACACCCAGGGGACTTCTGGGAATGGTCCTTGCACATTTAATGAATGTGTCTGGGTCCTTTGGCCGTATTTGTTTTGTAACGGAGCTGTACAAAATGGGCAGGATGTGACGGTGTTTTTTGCTTGTGATGAGTTTTATGGATTGATGAATGTGTTTGTGTGTGTCTCTCAGCTGGAGAAGAGCAGAGGGGCGCTTCGCTGTGGAGAGAGCCTCCATCATAAGCCGCTGGACATGGCTGCAGGCGCACATATCAGACCTGGAGTACCGCATCCGCCAGCAGGCCGACATCTACCGGCAGATCCGTACCAGCAAGGTCAGCCAGCACCACACCTATGTAGGAGGGCTGGTATGGATACGGATTTTAAGGAGATAAAAACTGTCAGGACTATAGTCTTGGTTAATATTTTGCTTTGAATGATTTTCTGTTTTCATAATAATCATTTTCATAATAATAGTTTGGGTTTCATGTGGCCTTCTGCCATTCAGATCGCAAAAAACTGTCCTGCTCGATCAGATATGCTGGAAAATCAGATCTGAGGTTCTGCTTGTCTGAACAAGGCCAAAAGGAGGTGTTGCGGCAGACAGATGGCAGCAGTGTCAGCACCTCTGCATTGGCTGGGAGTGTGTCTGTGTATTTTATAGCCACTTGAAGGTTATTTCTGAACAGCAGCGATAAGGGCCAGAGTAAACAGTGTGTCACTGTGGGATCACTAGTTTAATGGAAGCTCATCTTGCTTGTCTACTGACTGCAGTAATCTGAATGTGTGTACAGCAAGTTTCTGCATAATTAACATTCAGTTTGCCATTTTGATTGTAGTATCATTTTAGAGTGGAGTGTGTTTAAAATGGAACAGAATGCTGTGGATGCTTTAGTAATGCAAATATAGACCCCTTACAGTAACATCAAGGAGTATAGGTGGTATAAACAAACATGGCCTGTGACTGAAATGGATCTCTACTCCCTCATGAGTATCATGTTATATAGGGGTGAACTCTTTAGTTTACTAAGCAGTCGTAAAGGGCATGAAGCTGTTTTTGTTTTTTGTTTTTTTTTGTTGTTTTTTTAACTCAAGCTGTGTCATCTTTCACAAGACACATAACCAGACCACATTTAGTGGCAAGAGTGAGGCTGAAGTTGGCTTTTTTCCCATAGGTACAAGTCAACATTTATTTTAAAAAGAGGTGGATGAGGACTGACATGAGCTCTTTATATTTAATTGTACAGTCTGATAGGTTTAATTTACAGTAGACATGTCAGCCACTATTTTGGCTAATGTTCCTCTGTCTTTTACTTAGTAACAAGAGACTCAGATTCAGCATACTTTAAGCTATTGTTGACGTAAATCATTTGAAGATGCGAGCATTTGGTACTTATGCTGGATGTATATTTTATCTCGAAATAATGGGAATAAAGTAATGTTAGGCTTCAAAAAAATATCAGGCACATAGCCACCCTCTCTGTTCATACTGACAGTTTAGCTCAGCTCATTGTGAGGTCATGTACAGAAAGTGTGTGAAAATGTTTGTACTGCCTCAGCTGTACGATGGTAATGTCTGGCTCCTCCCAAACAGGGTTCTGTGGAGCTTGGAGACCCCATTCCTTCCAGCCAGACCATGGCAGAAAAGATGGAGCCCATGACTTCTCAGAATTCTGCAGCGGGCCTCAGCAACTTAAGCAGACCTGAGACCGACAGATTTCTCCACAGGTAAGCGTAGCCAAAGTATCTGAGGCCTGATTAAACGACTGGGGAAATAACTGTTATTTTTGGCTTGAAGTAATGTTAAGGTCTTCACATGCAATTAGATTTGAAATTGAATTTTCATTCTTTGCAGACATTCTTATCCAGAACAATGTATTTCCTTAGAAATAAAAAGCTGTTTTTGTTACTGATACATGTAAGTGTTGTGCTCATGTAAAAACCAGATCAGGCTGAAACCTGTAAATGTGTTTTTATGACATCACAAAAACAATGATCAGGTTGTACTTTACAACCCAGCCTAAACTACATAGACTAGGAAGTGAACACTATATATTAAAACAGTTTAAAAATTGCAAACTCTTGTTTTCTGTCACAAACATAGAAGGTGACTTAGTTTTACCCTTTATGCTAGTGCAAGTAGTTGTAGATACCCAAGATACCTTTCAGGTAAGACACTGACACAAGCAGTAGCCATTGACAGTACATACATGCATACATGCATACATACAAACATACATACATACAAACATACAAACATACATGTATATCATTAAGTCATGGAAATCATTAGACATTAATATTATTTACCTTGGTGAACATTGTGTGGCCTGGAGGTTTTAATTTTCTGATGGTCCTCCTGTGCAGTGTGGATGACATGACGGATGCCAGGTCCTCTTCAGCTCCCGACAGCAGCTGCACGGCTGCCCGTGTTCGGCCCCTAATCAGTTGCAAAAGAAGACGCCTTATCCAGCCCAGCACGGTCCAGCAACTGAACAGCAAGGTGGGCAAGGCCTCAAAGTTGATAACATCGCAACTACAATTAATGTGTAAAACCTTTTTGTTTCTGAATTTCTGTGACTTTGCAGGTAAGTTTTGTTTCAGGATGCACAGACATTGCAACAGCATTCTCCCAATGTATTATCCCATTTATTTAATTACTGAACTTACTGAAGCTGCTTCTGGCTAGCTATCATACAAACTGTTCTGTACAAACTACAGACTAACTAAAGTTAATTTGCCCTTCAATCGCCTCATTCACTTTGTGCAGTGCTTCAGTCCTGTTATGACATTCAACATCTGTCACTATTGTTACTGGCTGTAACACTGGATGCAGTTTAATGGACATAATCTGTCATGACAGCTCTTGGCAGCATGTATGTCTATGGCATGGTTATGTCCGTTTTTATGTCATGTTTATTATGTAGGCTTGTTATTTAAAAATGTTTTTAGCGGTTTAGTTTTGTGCATCTAATAACAAGACAATAAAAAAAACATACATTGCATAAAGATGGGCTCCATTGATACATTTGTCTTGGAATTAGCTCTTAATAGCGTACTGAATAAAAATCAGTAATGCTATTTGTTCTAAATATATCATGGTATTGGATCATGCTTGAGTTTGGGCGTTCTGTGCTAAAGGTACTCAAACCTGATATCATTTGTTTTTACTGGATGATTTTATTTTGTTTTCTTCTTATCAGTGTGACTCTCCATAATTTGGGTCACAAAGATTCAGCAGTTATTTTACGTTTTTGTTGATATAAATTGTTTCCTGTGTCTATAATGAGGGAGGAGCGATCACTACAAATGCCTGGTAATGTGTCTGGGAGTGCAGCTCCAGGTCCTCCCACTGATCCAGTGATCTTTAACATTAACCATTTAGAAATGGCAGTGATGTTAGAATGCATTAATGTTGCATAAATACTGATACATCCACCTTTTAGGAGTTCATACGTAGTTCAGTATTGATCAGTCAGGAACAAATTTTGTACTGGTTTTCCAAACCTATCCCGATTTTAAACAGTCTGAAGCAGATAGCAAATACAGTATACTTAATGTTTAATTCCTGTGCACTGCCTGGCAGCAGGGGGGCTTCTGTTTTATGGAATAGAACAGAATGCTCATTATCTTTTATTTGTTGTTGTCAAAATAAAACCAAGTATTCTGAGTATACAAACGTAGAATTGAGGCATTGAGCTACCTCTTCATTCCTCAGGTACAGAGAGTGAGCTGTTCACCAGCAAGACCGTGTGAAGTCAACGTCTCCTGCATGATGTGTGGTGGAGACCGCCTCCTTCCCAAAGCAGAACTGCCATATGAACGCCCTCTGGTGGAGAGAGTGGCCCACCTCGACCAGAGCATCCACCCGACGCTCTCCCTGCAGTCAGGTACACACTTAGAGTGTATTAGAGATGCTTCTATTAAACTGAATATTAATCACAGGTACATTTTAAAGCAGCATAAATAGTTATTTTAGGGGCAGCATGAATAGTTCTTTTATCCACATATGGGAGTCAAAAGCATTTTCATATAAGCAATTTAATCTCGGAAAAAAGAAAAGTATGAAGCATCATGTATGTGTGTTTATATTCATGTAAAATTCTTGTCTCTCCCCCAGATATGTCTCTCAATGTGCAGCTCCAGCGACTGTTAAAGTTTCACTCACATTCTCGTCGCATTGAAAAACTGAAGCCTCTGAAAAAACTGTCACTCAAACACAAGCTCTCCCTCTTTTCCTCCTCTTCACCATCGGCGCTGTCCAAACACAAGTTCAGGCTTTCCAATTCACACACGGCTGCAGTTAGTAAGTACTCTCATTCTCTCTCTGTCTCACTCACTCACACTCTCACTCCCTCACACACAGTCCTCTGATACCACCCAGAGCTCTATTTAGACGCCATCTGTCAGACTGTTTGGATTGACGTCACCAAGAATAATATATTTGTGGTAGATTGTTTTTTTATTTTTTTTTTCTTCAGGGTGACACTTCTGTTTTGGCATGCTTTTCGAAACCAGTCTCCAATCAGGAGCTCCTCAAACAGTGCGGTGACCGCCAAACCTTTCTAAATTTGTTATAAAGTATCTAAAATTGTTTACAAAGCGTACAATTCACTCCCCAGTCTGTACAGTCTCTATATGATAACCACAAAACTACAAAAAAGTGTTTTTAAACTCATTTTTATGAAGTTACAAAAATAATTATATATATCTGCTACAACCTCCTCTGAGAACCTCTTTGGTTGCTTGGGCTGCTTAGAAATTCCATGATTTGTTGGACACTTATGACATGGGATCACCATGAAAAGTCACTGCTGAGATGTTTAAGCAGCGCAGCAGCTGGATTCAGCTTCTGCACTGTAAATTTTAAAAGCAAAACATAAGTCGCTTTTCTACTGCATGGTACATGCTCAACTCAACAACAGTCACTTTCACTCACTTCAGTCATTCACTGGTGACGCGCAGATTCTGTTGTGACATCATCTCCAACTCAGCACGCTAAAAATAGAAAACACTGAAGGATATCCCATCACATGTGATGATTCTCTTAGACCGTCAGTAGTCTGCATTGTTTTCACGACATGTTTTGGTACCTACTCAGCTCACATGAAGCCATGGAGTATGTACGAAAAATATCACCAGGTGCCAGGTACTAATGGAAATCTAAAATAAGTAGAGTTGGTCAAATTCGGTTCTCTCCTTTCTTTTGAAGGGTTGTCCCGTCATAAGAGCAGGTCCGACAAGGCGCGGAGGCAGCAAGCTGAGGACATGTGTGTATCTAAGCTTGACACACACACCGCACACACCACACACACGCCCTGCAGGACAGAGCGCCTGCAGGACAGGAGCCTTCGGAAGAGGACAAGAGAGCACTCACTGGACAGAACTGATTGTGAGTACTGCATAGAAATGTACTCACATGTACTACATGTCCAAAAGTTTGTAGACACCTTCTCATCCAGCGTTTCTTCTGAAGTAGTAATCAGTAATAAAAAAAATACGGGGAGTTGCCACCTCTTAGAGGCTGAAGTAACAGTCTCTGCTCTACTCTGGCAAAGCTAATTGTTGAAATACTGCTGTGAGGATTTGATTGCATTCAGCCACAGGACCTTTTGTGAGGTCAGACTCTCATGATGGTTGATTAGTTTCCACAGCCCAATGCTGAAGGGCTTTCTAACAGAAATTATACAAGCTGTGTCTGCAATAGGGGCACCTTAAAGTAACTGATTTCGCTCATGAACAAGACTGTCTCAATACTTTGACATTATGTACATATTCTTGGTGTAAAAAGACTAGTTTTATATTTGGTTTCTTTTGAGTTCTTAAGGAGGGGTACTGAGTTTAAAGGCTACTGTTAAATGCGCAGTGATGCGCTGTTTGGATTTGCTGGTTTATAATTAAGTGCTGTACGTTTATTTACTACCATTTAATTGCTACTAAAACACCTGTTCAGAACACTGGTACTGGAGAGGTATTTGCCAGTATCAGTTTGGATATCAGAATCTCTATTGGGAAAGGAAAAAGTTGGGCCAGTTCAACTGTAGTTACCATATAACATATCTCATTGTAAGTGTGAGTGAAGTCCCTTTCACACACACCTTTTTAACTGGTAATGAAATTAAATGGGGAAAAGAGGTTGTGTGTGAACACAAGCCTGAGTCAAATTATTTTAATTAGTTAGATGAGATACCTGAGAAATTACCAAGAGGATATACAGAAGGGAGTCACTTAATGTTCTCACTTCTGAAAAGAAAAAAAACATGAGTAGCAGAAGTGTACAATGCACACATGCACAGATCCATCTGTGTGCAAGTGGCAAGCAAAGCAAAGAGGAAAAAAAGTTACACAAAGTTAACAGAAAGCCAAGTCTATTCAGTGATGTGATGGATCTGTTGTCTCATGTTATCTGTTTTCCCGTCCCTGCTTCTGCCTTTTTCACCAAACAGCTCCAAAGCTGCCACTTGACGCAGGAAGTCCATGTCCGCCTCAGCCTAGGGTCCAGACATCCACCCCCAGTCCCCTGAACAGACAGCTCTCCATCCCCTCTGACTGCTCCACACCCCTGGCCACCAGCAGCCAGACTGGCTCTTGCTCTATGGTACAGCTGGAGCTTTTCACATAGAAATATTGTTATTAAATTAATTGTGCTGAACAATGCTGGTATAATTTAGCTTAATGTCGCATTGTGTTTAAATGCCACGTCATTTCATTTGCAGCCGATTAGAAAGAGGAGAAGCGAAAACTCATTTGACATCAACAACATAGTCATTCCCATGTCTGTGGCAGCCACTACCAGAGTGGAGAAGCTTCAGTACAAGGAGATAATCACACCAAGGTACAGAATTTACAGATTATGCTTTTTATGTAATAACCTTATGTTTTATTTAATGTACAATGTATTTGCTCTTTGAAAGTACTAAAAAGCAGCTCTGCTTTGGTTTTAGTTGGCGGGAGGTGGACGTATTCTCCAGACCTCTCGGTGATGGGGAAGAGGATGTGGAGGTACGGCAGGTCCTTCTTTTTGCACTCCTTTATGACGTGCTCTGCAGTATGTTACCATCATCACCAAATTCACCTCTGCTAACTTATTTGTGTGCGGCTACAGGAGGAGGACATGTCCGATGCTGCTTTTGCGCAGCTCCATCAGAAGCTTGAGGATCAGGAACGCAGTCGCTGGAGATGGACGGCCATCACTCCAGCCCAAAGGAGAGGCAGCAGGTATGGGCTTGCTAAAGCAGGGAAAACAGGAAAGGACTAAAATACTTCATGAATGGTATGGGTAGCCACTGTAATAAGAAACATCAGAATTGTTCAGTAGATCTATCTTTTATAATGCTCTTAAGCTATGTCTTGTTTTTTAGACTGAAAATAAGACATTCTTTTAAATGTAGTAAAAAAATTGAAGCTATAAATGATTAACATTGATTTTACACCTCTTCCCGTGTCCTCATAGATCGTACAAGTCTTTGGATGGCCGGACAACGCCATCTCTGAGCGGGACAAACCCGTCAACCCCGCAGCCTTCATCCCCGGAAACCGGACACTTCCACCTGCTACAGGACTATGGGCCGGTCTCGTCACCCCTGAGCCCACCCAGCCCTGATACCCCATGCTCCCGTGACGCACACACACCTCACCCCAGAGACACCAACCGGCTGCTTTACAGTGAGGACACACGCTGCTCAACACCAGACTGCACCTACGAGGAGAGGGTATGTTAAAAATAAACCGTTTCAACACAGTTTTTCCCAAATGTGACTGATCAGTTAGTTTGGTGTTAAGTCTTTGGTTCTTTTATCTTTGCCCTGTAGCTAAATGACATCACATAGCAGAAAAGAGTAGTAGCAATAGTCATGAAGCCTAAACAGATTGTGGCAATTTGCTCAGTGGTAAAACGTAGGTAGATAAATGGATATTGTTTGTTTGTGTGTGTGTGTGTGTGTGTGTGTGTGTGTGTGTTGAATTTGAAAGTTTGCTGGCTTGCAAAAAAATGTGAGGTAGTTTAATTTTTATGGAGAGACAGAATATCAACCAAAAATCAAGAAAAAAACGTTACATAAATGTTTTTGCATGTCATTGAGTGAAATAAATATTAAATCCCCTACAACCGAGCCAGACTTCTGGCTCCCACAGACTGGCTGTGTGCGCCTGTGTTGAACACAGATTGCAATCAGTCTATCAATTACAGATACTCCTGATCTTAACTCATTGTGTGTATAAAGCACACATGTCCACAGAATCAGTTTCTTCCATTCCAACCTCTCCTCCACCATGGGCAAGACCAAAGAGCTGTAAAAGGATGTCAGGGACTAAATTGTAGACCTGCACGAGGCTGGAATGGGTTACAAGACCATCAGCAAGAAACTTGGTGAGAAGGTGACAAGTGTTGGTG